>JAAIUW010000338.1:0-28148 GCA_014851425.1 Senna tora | reverse complement strand
ACGCTAACCAACGTGTTTGACTAACTTGCGCAACAAGTCTTTTGCCATCGTAATTCGTGAAGGTTTCTGAGATCCGACTGCGATTTAGTCGTCCGGAATATATGTAAGACATGATCCACGCTCCTCCCATGCCAAGACGATTCCAATCGGAGCATGAAAACCACTCCGGTTCGCGAATACAACGCGAACGACGTGTTTAACTCACTTGCGCAACAAATCTTTTGCCTCGTAATTCGTGAAGGTTTCTATGATCGACCACGATTTGTCATCCAGAATATGTTAAGACATGATCCACGCTCCTCCCATGCCAAGACGACTCCAATCGGAGCATCGAAACCACGGTTCGCGAATAAACGTGAACCGAGGTGTTTGACTCACTTGCGGAACAAGCCTTTTGCCTCGTAATTCGTGAAGGTTTCTGAGATCTGACCGCGATTTGTCGTCCGGAAAATGTTAAGTCATGATCCACGCTCTTCCCATGCCAAGACAACTCCAATTGGAGCATCAAAACTGCTCCGGTTCGCGAACCGACGTGTTTGACTCACTTGTGCAACAAGTCTTTTGCCTCGTAATTCGTGAAGGTTTCTGAGATCCGACCGCGATTTGTCGCCGGAATATGTTAAGACATCATCCACGCTCCTCCCATGTCAAGACGACTCCAATCGGAGCATCAAACCACTCCGATTTCGCGAATACAATACGAACCGACGCGTTTGACTCACTTGCGCAACAAGTCATTGCCTCATAATTTGTGAAGGTTTCTGAGATCCGAAAGCAATTGTCGTTGGAATATGTTAAACATGTCCACGCTCCTCCCATGCCAAGACGACTCCAATCAGAGATCAAAACCACTCCGGTTCGCGAACCAACGTGTTTGACTCACTTGCGCAACAAGTCTTTTGCCTCGTAATTCGTGAAGGTTTCTGAGATCCGACCGCGATCTGTCGTCCGGAATATGTTAAGACATGATCCACGCTCCTCCCATGCCAAGACGAATCCAATCAGAGCATCAAAACCACTCCGGTTCGCGAACACAACGCGAACCGACGTGTTTGACTCACTTGCGCAACAAGTCTTTTGCCTCGTAATTCGTGAAGGTTTCTGTGATCCGACCGCGATTTGTCGTCCAAATATGTTAAGACATGATCCCCGCTCCTGCCATGCCAAGACGACTCAATCGGAGCATCAAAACCACTCTGGTTCGCGAATACAACGCGAACCCGACGTGTTGCGCAACAAGTCTTTTGCCTCATAATTCGTGAAGATTTATTAGATCCGACTGCAATCTTCGTCCGGAATATTTAAGACATGATCCACGCTCCTCCCATCCATGACGACTCCAATCGGAGCATCAAACCACTCCGGTTCGCGAATACAACGCGAACCGACGTGTTTGACTCACTGCGCCATGTCTTTTGCCTCGTAATTCGTGAAGGTTTCTGAGATCCAATCGCGATTTGTCGTCAGAATATGTTAAGACCTGATCCACGATCCTCCCGTGCCAAGACGACTACAATCGGACCATCAAACCACTCCGGTTCGCGAATACAACGCGAACCGACGTGTTTGACTCACTTGCGCAACAAGTCTTTTGCCTCGTAATTCGTGAAGGTTTCTGAGATCCGAACCGCGATTTTTCTGGAATATGTTAAGATATGATCCACGCTCCTCCCATGCCAAGACGACTAATCGAGCATCAAACCACTCGGTTCGCGAATACAACGCGAACCGAACGTGTTTGGACTCACTTGCGCAACAGTCTTTTGCCTCGTAATTCGTGAAGGTTTCTGAGATCCGACCGCGATTTGTTCGTCCGGAATATGTTAAGACTGATCCACGCTCCTCCCATGCTAAGACGACTCCAATCGAAGCATCAAAACCACTCCAGTTCGCAATACAACGCGAACGGACGTGTTTGACTCACTTGCCAACAAGTCTTTTGCCTTGTAATTCGTGAAGGTTCTGAGATCCGACCATTTGTCGTCCAAAATATGTTAAGACATGATCCACGCTCCTCCCATGCCAAGACGACTCCAATCGGAGCATCAAAACCACTCCGGTTCGCGAATACAACGCGAACCGACGTGTTTGACTGACTTGCGCAACAAGTCTTTTGCCTCGTAATTCGTGAAAGTTTCTGAGATCCGACCGCGATTTGTCGTTTGGAACATGTTAAGACATGATCCACGCTCCTCCCATGCCAAGACGACTCCAATCGGAGCATCAAAACCAATCCGGTTCGCGAATACAACGCGAACCGACGTGTTTGACTCATTTTCGCGACAAGTCTTTTGCCTCGTAATTCGTGAAGGTTTCTGAGATCCGACTGCGATTTGTCTTCCGGAATATGTTAAGACATGATCCCGCTCCTCCATGCCAAGACGACTCCAATCGGAGCATCAAGACCACTCGGTTCGCGAATACTCGCGAACCGACGTGTTTGACTCACTTGCCAACAAGTCTTTTGCCTCGTAATTCGTGAAGGTTTCTGAGATCCGACTGCGATTTGTCGTCCGGAATATGTTAAGACATGATCCACGCTCCTCCCATGCCAAGACGACTCCAATCGGAGCATCAAGACCACTCCGTTCGCGAATACAATGCGAACCGACGTGTTTGACTCACTTGCGCAACAAGTCTTTTGCCTTAATTCGTGAAGGTTTCTGAGATCCGACCGCGATTTTCATCCGGAATATGTAAGACATGTCCACGCTCCTCCCATGACAAGACGACTCCAATCGGGCATCAAACCACTCCGGTTCGCGAATACAATGCCAACTGACTGGTTTGACTCACTTGCGCAACAAGTCTTTGCCTCGTATTCGTGAAGGTTCTGAGATCCGACCACGATTTGTCATCCGGTGTAACATCCCAAAAATGGAAACTCAACTTGACCAAAAAGTCAAAGTGTTGACTTTTCTAAGTGGTTGACTTTTGTGTTGACTTTTCTTTAATTTTGTTTGGCTTTTTGATTTTTGAGTGTTTGGATGTTGTTCGCCTTTGTTTTTGTTTGTAATTATGTTTATTGAAAACCCTAAATAGAGGGCAAGAGACCCAAAAACCAGAGAAAATGACCAGAGGAACCCTACCCTAACCTTAGGGACTAAATTGAAAAGAATAAGTTAGTTTTAACCCTTTTCTTTAATAAGTGAAAATGGCAGAAAAGACCTATTTGACCCTAGAAAGATACCCTAGGACACTCTAGAGATACCCTAAGACCTAGCTAAGGACCCCAACCTCAAGAAAAGTCCTAAAAGGACACATTTTTTCCAGTGAAAATTCAGGACTAAAATGAAAGAACTAAAAATGAGAGCTTTAGCCATTTGCTTACTTAAGGCCTAAGGAAGCCCAATTAATCACTTAGAGACACCCTAAACTATCTTACAAATGCGAGCCATGAATTTAATAAAAAACAAACACAATTAGGTGAGTGACATATTTTAAAAATAGCAATAATAAGAAACTTATAACAAATTAATCCCTTTTAATGCCTTAAGAGCTTGTAACCGAATTTACTAGTTTTAAAGCCAATTAAAGACCCAATCAAGGTAGTTACCACACCCAGCAACTTAAGTAAGCAGAATACAAGGTTAAAATTAGTGAATTGAGTCTGGAAACCGAGGCTATATGAGGTGTAGCTTAAATTAAGCAAGCTCCTAAGCATTAACACTAATGCACCTAGATTAAGGCCTACCCGAGACCTAAGTATCTAATCACCCACCCAAACAAGCCCTTAAGTTGCCAGCACACCCTTAATAGGTGTCCTAACACTAACCCACGAAGCCCCATCCAGCTAACACCTAATCCCTCTAATAATTGGATTTTCACATGCTAAGGATTATATAAGGAAGGAAACCGGTTGAGAGAGGGCATTAGCAGGCAAAACGAAAAACCAGAGCTGAGAGTTGTGAGTTGAGGATTCAGGAAGATAGTTGGCGCTGTGGAGAAGCTGGGGATTCGAGAGTTAGCAGCTGGAGGAAGAGATAGGAGCTGAAAGTTCATACTCACCCACACACCAAAATTCTGCCCGTCTCCACCAATTTGCCCAAGCCGTTTAGAGGTCCAAATCCGTGCTTCTTCTTCTGGAATCAAGGTAACGTAGTGTTACCCTTCCTTCTCCATCACTGAGCCAAGAGCATCCACCAGAAACGGTGGTATGAGCCTCTATGAGTCATTCTCCCGAGGCTGCCACAGAATGCCCTGTTTTGGGCAGTGAAGCTTCCATGAGGCATATCTCCTTCATCTGTTATCCAATTTGTGCGTGTGAGTAGTCATTAAAAAGCTAAGAAGATAATCTTTAAAAGCCCCTCAATGCATGCATGATCAGAGGCTGCCGTACAGGGGTTTAGAGCCTCGAAAGATTGTGAATTTTCTGCTAAAATTGTTGTTTTTCTGATGTTGTATTGTATGCTTGCTGAATTTGTTATCTCTAGTGTTCTGAGTCTTGAATTGAGTAGGAATGGTTAGGAAAAGGTATTTGGGACCTCTAGGTGGTAGGAACTTGCTGTGAGTACTCAGATGAGCTACGGGTACAAATGGTAATCCTCAATATTCAAACTAAACATTCTGCTTCACTGAAAAAACTGCACTTGTTTTCCCTCACTTCTGCCATTTCTATAAAGTTTCTGTTTTTCCTTGTACTTTACTGAAAAATGGTAATTGGTAAGTTTTTAAGCATTGGAAAAATGCAGAAGAAATGGGAAGAAAACAGAAAGAAAAAAATTCAGTGATTGCAGCAAGATTTGAACATATGGGAGGGATGAATCTTTTGAAACAAAATGGTTGGTAAATCACCCCTTTAAGCATTGCTGGGAGGTAGGTGTGTGCTTCACCATGTATTTTCTGTTTCTCCTCAGAAGCTACTTGCTGAAATTGACCCCTACCTACTTGCTAGATTGCTGTTTTGAAACTCATAAAACTTAGGAAAGAATCAAATTCTGAATTTGGGTGAAAAACTTAGTTTTGTTAAAAGTGAGGAGTCAAGCCTGTGGTTTCTGTTAAGAGTGCATCTTGTAAGTGTCCCTAGCTTTCATAACCTAAGAAATGCTTGCTGGAAATCCAAATTGATTATAGAAAGCCTAGGTTTGCCAAAATTGGAAATTTGTGATGCATACATGCTAGTGTGGCTGTGAGCTTTGGTGTTTCTTTTCTGGAATTTCTAGTGTGGGACCTTCTAATTAGCTAGTCACCCTGTAAATGCTCTAGAACTCTTATTTGATCTGGTTTAGGCACCCTAAGTAACTAGAGGAACTAAAAGGTAAGGAAATGGCAAAAAGGAAGGAAAAATGTGCAGAAACAGTAGCTCTGTACTAATGTGACTGCACCAACTTGTTGTGCAAGTCACAAGTAGCCTAAATATGCTTGGGAGACATCAGATGGGCAGGTAAGAGCTTAAAACAGAAAAAGAGAGGTAGTAGGGACTAAACTGAACTAATTTTTCTATTTTTGCCCCTTTTTCAGAATCTGTGTAAACTGAGCTATCTGTGGTAAAATTCCTATACTTTCTGGTTTTATATGTTAGTATGTACCTATGTGTGGCAGGGAGGTGGTCAGAGTGGCCTCTAACCTCATTCTATGCTCAAGTTGATTTTTGAGAAAATTTATGTGTTTTGCTGCAAAAGTATGACTTCTGGTTGATATTTTTCTGTGGACACTGCATGAGCAAGTCCCAATTAGCTTTTAGGTACTTGTTGCACCCTGGTTTTGACTTGAAACAACCCAGAACAGAATTTGGGTGTTAATAGGGACTAATTTGCAAGAAAAACTTGATAAAAACTGAAAAGTCCTATTTCTACCCAAATTCTGGTTCAGTTCTGTTGGGATTTTTCTGGGTGTGTGTAGCAGGTCCTAATTGACCATTTTGGTGACTAAGTGAAGTCTAATTGCTTGAAGTGTGCTTTGAATTTCTTACTTTAAAGAAATGGACTTCCTTTGAAAAGATTTGTGAATTTAAGGGTCCAAATGCAATTGTCTTTATTGGAAAATTGATTTAAGCTGTTGATGTATGCATTAATGATGCTTGTGGTGAACTGTCATGACCTTTGGATGCTTAAAAATTGATTGTTATGCTTGTTACTTGTTATGCAAGTTATATTTGACAAGTGGTTGATTTCTGGTGACTTTTGTTGACCAATGGTTGAATTTATTGATTTTATCAGGCTATTTAAGTGTGTGGCATCCAAATCATGAAATGAACTTTTGCATGCATCTGTGAACTGAAAATGCCTTGGAGGGCAGGCTTTTGAGCATGCATCTGTATTTTGATGTGCATATGCCCTGGAGGGTAAAATGGTAAATTGCCTGGATAGGCAATATTTGTATTTTGTGCCCTGGAGAGGCGATAATTGTGTTCTGATGCCTGGAGAGGCAATCACTGTATTTTGATGCCTGGAGAGGCACTATCAGTGTTTTGATGCCCTGGAGAGGCAATTTATTTGGCAACTGAGGTAAACATTACCTGTGGATAAAAATTATAATGTATAATTTGATCTGTATGAAAGGACACACTAGGCTGGCTAGGAATGCGTCCGGGACGTAGCTGCCTAGCAACTAGTGAGGAAATAATCCAGTTCGGGACTGGTGATCCTAAGGTTCTAACTTTGTGCGCACACCGGGGGACGCCCTGGGATGTTAGGTAATTACCTGTTGGCCCTATTTGGGTAGGCTTTCCATAGTGTTAAATGGTAAGTCGTTATGTCCTGTTTCATTAGATTGGTTTTGAATTGATGGTAATGGTTTTAACCAGTTGTAACAGGTCCTGGAGAGAATTGACGGTTGCATGTAGAGGTAAACATGAACCCTTTTTGAAAAGACTGGCATGACTAAAAATTGCATATAGTGGTAAATATGGCATGTTTTGAAAATGAAACTGATTTTTTCATCTGTTTACAGTTTTCAGCATGACCATTTGTATGATTGGGAATATCATGTGATTGATGTATTGATTCCTTTTTTACAGTGGAAATATCTTGTAATCGATGTGTATTATGTTTAAATATCTGTTGATTGAGAAGGAAGCCTTTTTCTGTATTCTTAGGAATGCAGCTGAACCACTAATTAGTTTTTATATATAAAATTGGTAATCTATGTTACTGGGATTTTATATCTCATTACGTTAGTGTGTTCAGAGTGCCCAGGTACATTCTGTTGCTGGAGATTGGGGTAGAGCTCCTGGAGGTACCCCTTGTAACGTAATAGTTTCTTTATTGATTTTAGTGCGGATTAGGTTATTTACTTAACTTCTTAAAAACCTGATCTAATTTTTTTCTTTTCTTTTCATGAAGTAAGTGTTTCCCAAGGATCGTTTACTCTCGGTTGGTTACTTTAACCTAAGAAACTAGAAGTTACATGTTTGAAACTCTCACGCTCTCCCAACATACACATACCAATAAGGTTAACTGGAAATGAGGTATTATACCTCTGCATATTACCTAAGCAGTTAAAACCTAAGTTCACAGCATATAATCCATACAGACATATATACATACAAACATAAGTATCAAAGTTAGTGGCTCGCAGGCCCAAAATAGTAAGTACTAAGTCTAAACTAGAGTGACATCAGAGTCACTGCCAAAAATGTGAGTCAGCTCCTGCTACCTGTCCACCTCACCCCTTTCTAAGTCCCTGGGGCATTCTCAACCGAAGGGAAGAAGAAAAGGACGTTAACCGCCTTCAGGACTTGGAAGTATCCCAAGAGGGGTACCTCCAGGAGCTCTACCTCAATCTCCAGCAACAGAATGTACCTGGACATCTGAACACACTAACGTAATGAGATATAAAATCCTAGTAACATAGATTACCAATTTTATATATAAAAACTAATTAGTGGTTCAATTGCATTCCTAAGAATACAGAAAAATGCTTCCTTCTCAATCAACAGATAATTTAAACATAATACACATCGATTACAAGATATTTCCATTGTCAAAAAGGAAATCAATACATCAATCACATGATATTTCCAATCATACAAATGGTCATACTAAAACTGTAAACAGATGAAAAATCACTTTCATTTTCAAAACATGCATATTTACCACTATATGCAATTTTCAGCCATGCCAGTATTTTCCAAAAGATTCATGTTTACCTCTACATGCAACCGTCAAGTCTCTCCAGGACCTGTTACAACTGGTTAAACCATTACCATCAATTCAAAAACAATCTAATGAAACAGGACAATGCCGACTTACCATTTAACACTATGGAAAGCCTACCCAAATAGGGCTAACAGGTAATTACCTAACATCCCAGGGCGTCCCCCGGTGTGCGCACAAAGTTAGAACCTTAGGATCACCAGTCCCGGACTGGATTATTTCCTCACTAGTTGCTAGGCAGCTACGTCCCGGACGCATTCCTAGCCAGCCTAGTGTGTCCTTTTCATACAGATCAAATTATACAATTATAATTTTATCCACAGGTAATGTTTACTCAGTTGCCAAATACATTGCCTCTCCAGGGCATCAAAACACTGATAGTGCCTCTCCAGGGCATCAAAACACAATCATTGCCTCTCTAGGGCAGAAAACACAAATATTGCCTCTCCAGGCAATTTACCATTTTACCCCCTTCCAGGGCATATGCACATCAGAATACAGATGCATGCTCAAAAGCCTGCCCTCCAAGGCATTTTCAGTTCACAGATGCATGCAAAGTTCATTTTCATGATTTGGATGCCACACACTTAAATAGCCTGATAAAATCAATAATTTCAACCATTGGTCAACAAAAGTC
Organism: Senna tora; assembly: GCA_014851425.1. Classification (NCBI taxonomy): domain Eukaryota; kingdom Viridiplantae; phylum Streptophyta; class Magnoliopsida; order Fabales; family Fabaceae; genus Senna; species Senna tora. The sequence continues at coordinate 19,415 of JAAIUW010000338.1, read as the reverse complement.
AACCAGAAGTCAGCCATATTGTCAAACTAACTTGCATATCAGGTAACAGGCATAACTAGCAATTTAAGCATCCAAAGGTCATGGAATTTCACCACAAACATCATTAATGCATACTCAATAGCTTTAATCAAATTTCCAGTAAAGACAATTGCATTTGGACCCTTAAATTCACAAAATCATTTCAAAGGAGTCCATTTCTTTAAAATAAGGAATTCAAAGCACATTTCAAGCAATTTGACTTTACTTAGTCACCAAAATGGTCAATTAGGACCTGCTACACACACCCAGAAAATCCCAACAGAATTGAACCAGAATTTGGGTAGAAATAGGACTTTTCAGTTTTTATCAAGTTTTTCCTTGCAATTTAGTCCCTATTAACACCCAAATTCTGTTCTGGGTTGTTTCAAAGTCAAAACCAGAGTGCAGCAAGTACCTAAAAGCTAATTGGGACTTGCTCATGCAGTTTCCACAGAAAAATAGCAACCAGAACACATACTTTTGCAGCAAAACACATAAATTCTTCTAAAATCAACTTGAGCATAAAAAGGGGTTAGAGGCCACTCTGACCACCTCCCTGCCAACACATAGGTACATACATATATATAAAAACCAGAAAGTACAGGAATTTCACCACAGATAGCTCAGTTTACACAGATTCTGAAAAAGGGGCAAAAACAGTGAAATTCATGCAGTTTAGTCCCTACTACTTCTCCCTTTTAGTTTTAAGCTCTAACCAGCCCATCTTAGTGTCTCCCAAAACAAACTTAGGCTATTTGTGACTTACACAACAAGTTGGTGCAGTCACATTAACACAGAGCTACCATTTCTGCACACTTTTCCTTCCTTTTTGCCATTTTCTTATCTTTTAGTTCCTCTAGTCACTTAGGTGCCTAAACCAGATCAAACAGAAGTTCTAGAGCATTTACAGGGTGACTAGCTAACTAGAAAGTTCCAAAGAAAAAAGAATCACCAAAGCTCACAGCCACACTTAGCATGTTTGAATCTCAAGACCCCACTCTTGACATGCCTAGGCTTTCCCATATAATTGATTTAAGCTACCAGCAAGCTTTTCTTGGGGTCATGCCAGCTAGAACACTAACCATGATTGCACTCATAAAAAGGAAATGCAACTTGAATGCCTTATTCTGTAAAACTTAGGCTATTCTTTCGAAAATCACACTTCACTGTTACTTACCCTCCATAAGTTTCAAAACATAATTTTAGCATTAGGTAGGTGTATTTTTCAGTATGTAGCTACTGTGAAAATACATAAGGTACATGGAGAAGAATACCCCCACTTTCCAGCAGTGATTCAAAGAGGGTTTTCCAAACATTTTATTTCAAAGAGTTCATGCCCTCTTTGTTTTTAACATAGCAAATTTTTTTCTACTTGTTTTCTTACCATCACTGTATTCATTCACTAGCATTTTACCAAAGAATTGCCAGGAAATAGAAAATTTACAGGAAATGGCAGTAATGAAAATCCAATGCAATTTCTATGTGAAGAGAAATTTCAGTTTAGAATTCAATCTCATGCTCATTGATTCTTTCAAACCAGACATTCATCCTACCCTCCTTATACCAGAAATTAACCTTCCCAATTCCCTTAGAAGATTCACAGCAACCAAATTTACAGAAATAAGAAAATGCCATAAAGATTCCCAGCAAATAACAGTGACAACCTTTCTTCTAGCAAAGGACAATTTTCAAATTTAAAAGCTGAAATTCATCACTGCAAACCAGAAATTTACTGAGTCTTCATGAAAAATCCTATCCACTAAGAGGTTCTAATAACATTTACTCAAACATTTCAAGTCAGTTCAGAACTCAGATCATCAGAGACACAAAGTTCAGCAAGCATATAGTTCAATCATCAAGAATAGCATTTTTTAGCAGAAAATTCACAAGTTTTCGAGGCTCTGAACCCTTGTACGGCAGCCTCTGATCATACATGCATTGAGGGGATTTTGAAGATTATCTCTTAGCTTTCTAATGACTACTCACACGCTCAAATTGGATAACAGATGAAGGAGATATGCCTCATGGAAGCTTCACTGCCCAAAACAGAGCATTCTGTGGCAGCCTCGGGAAAATGAGTCATAGAGGCTCATACCACCGTTCTGGTGGATGCTCTTGGCTCAGTGATGGAGAAGGAAGGGTACACTACGTTACCTTGATTTCCAGAAGAAGAAACACGGATTTGGACCTCTGAATGGCTTGGGCAAATTGGTGGAGACAAAGCAGAATTTTGCTGTGTGTGGAGTGTGAACTTTCAGCTCCTATCTCCTCCTCTAGCTGCTAACTCTCGAATTCCCAGCTTCTCCACAGCTCAGCTACCTTCCTGAATCCTCAGCTCACAACTCTCAGCTCTGGTTTTTCGTTTTGCCTGCTAATGCCCTCTCTCAACCGGTTTCATTCCTTATATAAGCCTAAGCCATGTGAAAATCTAATTATTAGTGGGATTATGTGTTGGCTGGATGGGGCTCGTGGGTTAGCATTAGAACACATATTAAGGGGTGCTGGCACTTCTTAAGGGCTTGTTTGGGTGGGTGATTAATTACTTAAGTCCCGGGTAGGCTTTGATCTAGGTGCATTAGTGGTTAATGCTTAGGAGCTTGCTTATTTTAAGCTACACCTCATATGGCCCTCGGGTTTCCAGACTCAATTCACTAATTTTAATCTTGCATTTCTGCTTACTTAAGTTGCTGGATGTAGTAACTACCTTGATTGGGTTTTTATTTGGCTTTAAAACTAGTAAATTCGGTTACAAGCTTTTAAAGGCATTAAAAGGGGTTAATTTGTCATAAGTTTCTTATTTATTGCCACTTTTAAAATATGTCACTCACCTAATTGTGTTTGTTTTTGATTAAATTCATGACTGGCATTTTGTAGGATAGTTTAGGGTGTCTCTAAGTGATTAAATTGGGCTTCCTTAGGCCTTAAGTAAGCTAAAGGGGTTAAAGCTCTCATTTTTTAGTTCTTTCATTTTAGTCCTGAATTTTTACTGGAAAAAATGTGTCCTTTTAGGACTTTCTTGAGGTTGGGGTCCCTTAGCTAGGTCTTAGGGTATCTCTAGAGTGTCCTAGGGTATCCTTCTAGGGTCAAATAGGTCTTTTCTGCCCTATTTCACTTATTAAGAAAGGGTTAAAACTAACTTATTCTTTTCAATTTAGTCCCTAGTGTAGGGTTAAGGTTCCTCTGGTCATTTTTCTCTGGTTTTTGGGTCTCTTGACCTCTAGTTAGGGTTTCATAAACTCAATTACAAACAAAACAAAGACAAACACATCCAAACACTCAAAAATCAAAAGTCAAACAAATTAAAGAAAAGTCAACCACTTAGAAAAGTCAACACTTTGACTTTTTGGTCAAAGTGAGTTTCCATTTTTGGGATGTTACAATACTCCCCCCCTTATTGGAATTTTTCCCTCAAAATTCTAAGAAAAGTACCTGCGAATAATGCCGGATACTGTTGTCTCATGTCCTCCTTCGCGTTCCCAAGTCATTTCCTGTGTCGAAACTCTTGCCACAACACTTTGACTAATGGAATGGTCTTACTCCGAAGTTGTCTGGTTCAAACTCCAGAATCTTCACAGGGACGGAGGGGTAAGTTAAATTTTCTTTTAATTATACCGGCTCAGTTTTGAGTATGTGTGTGGGGTCAGGAATGTATTTTCGGAGTGAGAAACATGAAATACGTTGTGAAGGTAGGACAACTTTGGGGGTAGGGCTATTTGATATGCCGCCAGACCGATTCTCTTAAGAATCTGATAGGGACCTATGAATCGCGGATGTAATTTACGTGCTTTTAGTGATCTCCCTATGCCTGTCATTGGTGTTACTTTGAGGAATACATGGTCTCCCTCATTGAACTCCAGTGGTTTCCTCCTCTGATTGGCATAATTCTCTTGCCTTTGTTGGGCAACTCTCATCTTATCCCTAATCATACGGAGTTGTTCCGTAGTTTGGCGAACTATTTCTGGCCCTAGCACTCTCTCCTCACCGACTTCGTCCAACACAGTGGAGACCTACACTCTCTTCCATAGAGAGCTGCATACGGTGCCATGTCTATACTCGAGTGATAGCTATTGTTGTAGGCAAATTCTATTAGTGGCAAGTAGGCATCCCATGTGCCTTCTTGTTCCAGTGCACATGATCGAAGCATATCCTCGAGAGTTTGGATTGTTCTCTCGGACTGACCGCAGTCTGAGGATGGTATGCTGTGCTAAACCCTCAACTATGTCCCTAAGGCTTTCTGTAGAGCTTGCCAGAATCGTGAAGTGAATCTGGGATCTCTGTCGGACACTATACTGGTAGGCACTCCGTGAAGTCTCACTATTTCCTTAATGTAGATTTGGGCTAGTTTTTCTAAGGAAAATGTGATCTGATGGGTAAAAAGTGAGCGGACTTTGTGAGTCTATCCATAATTACCCAGATCGATCATTACAGGAAGGGGTCCTAGGCAGTCCTACTATGAAAACCCATGGTAATTTGGTCCCATTTCCACTCGGGTATGGCTAAAGGTTTGCAGCATCCCGAGGGTTTTTGATGTTCTATTTTGACCTGTTGGCAGGTCAGACACTTACCCACGTGCTCGACTATGTCTTTCTCATTTCTGGCCACCAAAATTTTCTTTTTTAGGCCTTGGTACATCTTGTCATACCGGGATGAATAGTATACATGCTCCTATGGGCTTTATCTAAAATCTTATTCCTTAACTCAGGTCGCTAGGAATCACTATCCTATCCCTAAACAATAGTACCCATCCTCCGATTTGTGAAAGTCGGATTGTTTCCTTAAGACATCTAGGGTTTCATCCTTAATTTGGGCTTCCTTGATTTGAGCCAGCAGGTCACACTCAATCCTAAACTCACTCATCTCTAACTTTTCATCCGCCAACATAGTATTCAAGCCTAGGTCTCTAAACTTCTCAATCATTTTCATTTCTTCGACCATTAAGTGGGCTACCTGAATCGATTTCCTACTCAAGGCATCGGCAACTACATTGGCTTTCCCCGGTGGTACTTAAGTTCGAAGTCATAATCCTTTAATAAGTCTACCCACCTCCTCTGCCTCTATTCAACTCCTTCTGATCGACAAAGATACTTAAGGCTTTTATGGTCACAAAAGATGGTAAACCTAGCTCCGTATAGTAGGTGTCTCCAAATTTTACTGCAAAGATTACGGCCGCTAGTTCTAGGTCAGGGTCGGTAGTTCTCTCATTTGGCTTAAGTTGTCGTGAGGCATATGCCACATTGCTTATTTTGCATAAGCACACAGCCTAGTCCTTTCCTTGAGCATCAGTGTACACTCGAAAGGCTCCGATGGGTCAGGTATGGTGAGCACAGTGGGTGTGGTCAACCTATCCTTCAGAGTTTGAAAACTTGTTTCGCACTCTGCCGACCATTTGTAAGGTGTGTTCTTTCGAGTCAATCTAGTCATAGGTAGGGCTATCTCCGAAAATCCCTTTATGAATCTCCTATAATACCCGGCTAAACCCAAAAAGCTTCTAATTTTCGGTTACAGTTTGGGGTTTCTTCCCAATTCCTCACGGTCTCCGTCTTACTAGGGTCTACAGCTACGCCTTGCCTATTGATCACATGCCCTAAAAACTTCACTTCTTCTAACCAAAATCGCATTTCTCTATTTTGGCGTATAGCTGTTTCTCTCGTAGTACTTGCAATATCAATGCAAGATGTTCTTGATGTCTTCTTTACTCCGAGAGTAAATCAGATGTCATCAATGAACACTACGACGAATTGATCTAAGTAAGGTCGGAAAATGCGGTTCATGTAATCCATGAACACCGCAGGGGCATTGGTCAGCCCGAATGGCATCACTAGGAACTCATAGTGGCCATAGCGCGTTCTAAACGCGGTCTTAGGGATATCTTCCTTCTTAACCCTAATTTGATGGTACCCTGATCTAAGGTCAATCTTTGAAAACACAGTCGCTCCTCGCAACTGGTCCAACAAATCATCTATGCGGGGTAAGGGATACTTATTTTTGATGGTCACCTTATTTAACTGCCTATAGTCTATACAGAGTCTAAGGCTTCCGTCCTTCTTTTTCACAAAGAGGACTGGGGCTCCCCAAGGTGAGACACTAGGTCTGATAAACTCCTTGCTCAGCAAGTCGTTTATTTGGGCCTTCAATTCCTGCAACTCAGGCGGGGCCATACGGTAAGGTGTGATTGATATGGGTCCGGTTCCAGGCATGAGATCTATGGAAAACTCTATCTCTCTCTCTGGAGGTAATAAATCCCTGACCACTGGAATTAAACTAATTTTCTCTTCTAGACTCAAGGTTCTAGGTTCTTTGACAGTACAGCATTTAAATAGATCACTGATTTAGCAGCGCAATCTAACACAGCACGATTCTTAGATAACCAATCCATTCCTAAGATTATGTCTATGGTGGACATGTTCAAGCAAATAAGGTTGGCATGAAAAAGTTTAGAATTAATAGTAATGGGGCAAGTTAGATAAACATGGGTAGCAATTAATCTTTTCCCCAAAGGGGTGGAAACATGCAATTCATATAACAGGGTTGGGTAGAAAGATGTAGGGTTTGTACAATGTCTCCGAAATAAAAGAATGGGTGGCTCCTGAGTCGAATAGAATTTTAAAATTTATGTTTTGAATCTTACCCGTGCCCTCTATGAGATCCTCGGTTTGTTCGTTGACAACCCCGTCTAGAGCAAAGACTCTTCCAACAGCCGGTGTCTGGTTTCCGCTTCCTGCAGGATCATTGACCCTGCATGACCTGGCAAAATGTCCCATCTTCCCGCACCGGTAACAAGTTAGGCAGGGTTGAGCAGGGTATGTTCCCTATTGCACTTAGTGCATCGAGGACGGTTCACTCCAGTAGGGGCAGTTTTGCTGGTACTTCCCTGGGTAGGTTTGAAGTTTGGCTTCCTCACATTCAGGTTATTTTGGGGTCTCCGGTTGAATCTCTGGTTCACTAAGGCCCTATCACTCAAATTTTTGCTAATGATACGGCATTTGTTTACTAGCTCCGCATAGTTTCTTTATTTCTAGCGGGGCTACTTGGGTCTTTATGTGTAGGTCTAACCCAGCTTCAAACTGACTCGCCTTCCATCCCTCATCATGTCTAAACTTCAAGTAAGTAGAGAATTTGGCAAGTTCCTCAACCTTGGCCAAATACTCATCAAAGGGTCTCCCCCTCTGTTTCAAACTGCAGAAAACTCAATTTCTCTTTCTTTCTTTACACTCTCCGGATAGTATTTTGCTAAAAAGGCTTCCCTAAAAGTTTCCCAGGTTAAGGGGTGATTCCTACCCTCGAGTAGCTGTCTGGCTCCTTGCCACCAGTACTCAGCCTCACCTTGCAGTTGGTAGACTGCAAAGGTTAGCTTTTGTGAATCGGGGGTATGAAAGTACATTAAATAGCTTTTCTAGTTCCCTCAACCATTCCTCAGCCACAACAGGGTCGTAGGTACCTCTGAAAACAGGAGGCCTAGCCTTCTGAAATTCAGCCCATCCCATGTTATTACCCTCATGATGTCCATTGTCATGTGGATCATGGTTGTGGTTACCATAGTCTGGCGAAGCACCTCGGTAGTTCCTGAGGCCTGATCTCTCATGGCTTGTGCCATATTTTCAAATGCGTGCATCATCTGACGCACCATGTCATTTTCAGGTTTCCTATTGTGGCACCGTTCCTTCTATTTGCCATAGCTTTTCTGCTAACAAAAATATCACTAAGGTGATCAATCTCAAGAATATTGTTAAATAGAGAAAAATACAGCAAGTAGAGGAAATATGCAACAGTCTAGAGTTCCTAGCACATTCATAGACTAAATTACTCAAACTGGCATGCTCAGCCTGAGTTTATCCAATCAGTGTCTATGCTAGGCTATTCTACCTATGATTTAGCAAGGTTCTAATAACCAGGCTCTGATACCATAATGTAACGTCCTAGTTTCTTTATTGATTTTAGTTGCGGAATTAGTGATGGACGCGGCCTTGTCGCGAGGCCGGCACCGATAAAATTAATACTAGAAAGTGCAGCTAGTGGCACAACCTAGGTCGAATCTCTCTCGCGGAGCCTATGGACTCTATGGACAAATATGCTCAATTTACACAAAAAGGGAAGTCTTTGAGGCAATTTAACAAACACTTGGTGTGCAATGAAACTAAATGGAATTAAATGCAACTAAATGAAACTAGAACTAACACTTTTTGGGGTTTTCAATATTTTTAAAGCTAAAGTAAATTGAGTGTGAATGAAATGAGATGAATATGCTTTGTTGGAGAATGCTTTGGGCTATCCTTGCTATCAAAAAGTATGGAGTTAATCAATGAAAGGCCATTTCCTAAAGTAGTTTAGTGACCACTAAACCTAGGTAATTTAATTAGAGGATGCAATTAGCCAACCGGACAATTAACAAGCCTAATCAAATACCATCAATGAAGCAAATGAGGAATTTAACATAAACTAGAATTCAACTCAACAATTACCATTGTCATTAGAGTGACTTGCCACAATGAATTAAAATTACAATAAGATTCAACCAATCCAATGTATCAAAACCCACAATGGGAGAATCAAAATACAAATCACTAGTGTATTTAAATTCCTAATGTCCAACTACAACCTAGTTGAGTTCCACAACCATGGAGCCACAATCAATACAAACTCATCAATATCAACAAGATAAACATGAATCCATAAAGAGAAGTAGTAGGAAAACAAGAAAAAACTCCCTATTGGATGCCATAGCTCAAGCCCTAATCATCCTCCTCCAAAGCACAAGAAGTTTAGCCACTCATGGATGGGAGAAATGCTCCACCAAGCTTCTCCAACCCTTGCTTAGCCATGGATGATGATGGAGGTTGCTGGAATTTGGTCTGAATAGGTGTGGAGAGTGGAGAAGATGAAGAGAGTGTGGTGAGTGTGGCTGGAAATGTGGAGAGACTTGAGAGAATGAGAGCTTGTGTGATGAATGTCTTCAAATTCGTGGGTTTCTCTCTTGATTAGGTTAAGGGCCTCTAAAACCTCAGAATATTCCCTCTAATCTGACCTAGTATGCTCCCCTTGTGGTAAAACATTGAGAAAGTGGGCCCACCATCCGTTTCAGCTCTTAAATCACGAGAAATTCGTGCAGAACTGGTGTACCCGCTGGCAGCGGGTCATCTACCCGCTGGCAGCGGGTGGATTACTTAAAACACGCGTTTTGCTCTGAAACTGAAGTCCACCCGCTGGCAACTAGCAAGGCTACCCGCTGGCAGCGGGTGGAACAGTAGAATAGGCCCAAAAATGCCTCTAAGCCTCAAATCTTGTACCGGCTTCGCTTTCCAGCTTCTTTCTCGACCTCTAGCACTTGAATCCTTGCTATTCCTCAAGCTAGTTGACCTACAAATCAACCAAAACAATTGTGAGGCCCTCAAGTTAATAAAACTAGAGAATTATCACAATTTATTCAATAAAAATATGGAATTAGCAAGATTGTGATTTAAGTCCTTAAGTGCCCTTGAATAACATTAAATTATGCATAATGACTCTTTAAAATCAACAAAAGCTTGTCAAATGCCAAAAGATACAAGGGTAAATATTGGTATTATCAACTCCCCCACACTTAGACCTTTGCACTCCTGAGCAAGCAATCAGTCAAAAATGCAGCCAAGGGGGATGTAGGAAGCAACAAAATAACCAATCAAATCAAGATGCAAAACAGCTAAGCAAGAAAACCATGTTCTTGGTTCATGCAACAAAAGCAAAACAACTATGCATAGCAATCAATTAAAACATGCAAATGACCGATGACTCAAGTGTTTCGCTCTACTCACTAATGTTGGATATTTTCTCTCTAATCTTACTTACTTATCACTTTGCCATAGGCTTGAGAGAGATCTAGATCTCCACTAAGATGCGTTAGCTCAACAAATCATGAGGTCTTAATGGCTTGTAATGATGGATGCATGGTCATGGTGAAAAGTGTTTACAAAGAAGGAAATTATGCAAAACGAAACATTTTGAATTGACTCCCAATTAAATGATTGCTTGGGTTTCAAAAGAGTCTAACCAAACAATCATCTTCCAACAACCAAGAAATTTGTCTAAGATCCTTATTACTTTCGGTTGCAACTCTTTTATTCATCATCTCTTTTTTTTATTATTGCTTTTCTTTCTTTTGTATTTCCTTTTTTTTCTTCTTTTTAAATTTTTTTTCTAAATAAATAAATGTATAATTCATTTATTTATTTATTTATTCTTTCTTTTCAAGCTTTTTGCTTGATTGGATCAATTAGACAATTTCAACCCAGGAAGATGAGTGGTCAGAAACTAAGAAACCTAAAGTCAAACATTTAATTAAAAGTCATAGTGCAAATGTCTAGAAAAGCAAGAATTAAGCTCAAAGGGGTGACTAAGGGTAGCAAAAGAAGTGGTTTGTGTATGGGATATAGGTGAGTGAAACAAACGCCTCAATCATTTTTATTTAACTAACGCATGTCAAGCTTCAACAAGATTTCAATCAAGTTCTAGAAAGTAAACAAGTAAGCAGACAACACACAAGTATATGCAAGAAAAATAGAAGTGTTTGGCTCAAAATCTTCCAACAAGGCTAGGTTACTCTCACATCGATCAATGCATGCCTAATTAATTACTCACATTAATGTCTTGCTTAAGTTGAGAATTAGAGAGCACCAATCTCTTGAAAAATTGTTTCTTATTCTTGAATTGATTTTGCATTCTGCGGGCTCCTGACACACTACTTGAAAGCATTTTCTAAAATGCTTAAACAGGCACAAAAGTTAAGTGTGGTTCCCAAAAAAAAATTTCAAAACATTTGAGTAGATATCAAAAAGTGATTATGGAATTCCTGATTAACATCATTAATCCCAAAAGTCTTCAACAAAAACGAAAAATGAATCTACTCAGTTGATAATATCCATGAACAAAAGGACTTAAAACCTGTGCATTTACATTTATATTCGCATCCACAAGAATAGAAGCTGAAAAACTAAATTCACAAGGAGTTAAAAACACAATCATGAAATAGGAATATAAATCTGATGTCAATATTTGCAATAATCACAAGGTAACCTGCCCATTCAGCAATTCAAGAAGCAATCATTCTTCAGAAACTTCTCCCCCACACTTGCAACAAGCATTGTCCTCAATGCAGAAAGATAGGACAAGGATGCGCAAGCACGAGGGTCCACAAGCATAAAAACAATCAGTTAAATGCAAAAAGAGGAGAAGAGGGGCGAGCAAGGCAAGCTAAACAGCTACACAGCTAAGAATGCATGAAATTATAATGTTCCAGAAGTTAAATGAGCCATCAGTAGCTCAACAGCAAAAGTAATAACCAGCACAAATAGAATTCATGAGTAAGAAGGAAAAGTAGCAGAAAAAGTCAAATGAAACACAAAAGAAATAAAAGCAGATAAGACTAGCAAGCAGTTGGCTCAGAACCGAGCTCCATCACGGCCCTCTCGCAGCTCTCTAAAATTATCCCGGACCTCGACCTGAAAAGATGTGAAGCTAGCCTGCAAAGTGTGGATGTCATCCCGAAGAGTGTGGACGTCATCCCTAAGGGCACGCTGCTCAGAGATCAGGAGATCTAGCTTTTGGTCAGAGGTCTGCATCATTGGCTCTGAAGCTTGCGAAGGGGTCCGACTCGAAGAGGCTTCATCACGGCGCCGCCTAACATTCCTGGCTGGCGCGGGAGGTCTAATAACTGGAGGTCTTCCAAATCCCAATCTACTGTAATCTCTGGTGTTGGCAGGATCGAACTCTAAATCAGAATTAAGCTGCGGAACACCTGCTCTCTTGTACATTTGAGAGATGAGATGTGGAAATAACAGAATTTGGCCCTTCACTCCCTTCACTGAAGCCTTCTTGAGCGAGTCAAAAATCAGCCCCGGCCACATCAACTCTCTCATTCTTCATGAATAAGTAAATAAGGTGTACTTGTTGAGAGGGTATGTCAGTACCATGGCTGGAAGGAAGAATGTTGTGACATATAAAAAGCAGCCATGCTCTAGCAGCCGGGCACAGGGAAAGAGCGTTGCAAATAGATCTGAGATCCTCCATACTTAGCATCCCAATCGGAATTGTCCTGAATGAGCATCTCTCTAATTTCACGCGCGCGGAAAAGGAGCATCACCACTGTTAAAAGTTGACTGTTGGCTCTTGTAAGCACAATTCTGCACAACAGGCAGTCCAAAAAATTGCCGGATGCCAGCCAATGTGAATGTGGTAACCCTCGTGCCGCGGTAAGTCGGGTTGTTGATGCTGCGCTTGAGCTTGGCATTAATGTAGAAATGTTGCACAAATTGCTCATTGTCAGCTACCTGTACCCGATTCAGAGATGTGAGGTTGGCGGCGCATAATTGATCAAAGAATGTATTGCCTTCCGTCTCAGGAAAATGAAATTCTTGATGGAGGGATCTATTTTCAACCTCCTCTTGTATTTCTTCAAAAGTCAGCTCTTCACCGGACATGCTTGCTAATCAACACAAACAAATAAAAACAAGAAAAAACACAAGCAATTTAAAAAGAAGAATCAGTCAACAAAGAAGCCAGCAAAACTACGATAACCAACCTAGATGCTCACACTAAAACAAATTAAAACTAATTAAAGAAGGGGGAAACTACGTATACTAAAGAAAGAAATAAAACTATTGAATAAAAGGAAAACTAAATTAATTAAAAACAAGGTGTGTGAGCTACATTGAAGAGTAATCACGAGGGTCCATACTGATTTTTAAGACTAAGAAATAACTAGGCTAGACTAAAAACAACTAAACAAAGTGATAACTAAAGGTAAAAACTAGTGAGAGACTAAAATATTATATATTTACTATTCCTAAACAAGACTAGGGTATGTATGAACTAATTCCAGATAAAATAATTAGAAATTAATTAAAAAAAAAACTTAAACTAGAATTATTGACTACCTAAGTACTAATGTGACTAAAAGAAAAATAAACAAAAAGCAATTACCCTATCTACTAAATCAAGATAAAAAATTATTTACAACCTAAGTGAAAATCAAGATTAAATTATTTATCAACTAATACTAAGGCTACGCATACTAAAATATTCACTAATTGGAAGAAAAATTCAGATTAATAATTAATTAAGACTAAAAATTTAGAAAATAAAAATAAAAAGGAAATTAAATTTAATTTATATGAAATAGGTAAACTAAATAAAAATTGTGAAATAAAATAAGTAGAAATAAAAAAAAATGAAAAGAAAATTACCTTATGGGAGAAATTGCAATGTTAGGTTTAGTGGGGATGGGTGAATGGGTGAAGGGTTGGAAGGAGATTGGGGTTGGGTTGAGAGAAGGGGGGTTCGGTTTTGGGGAAGGTTGGAAGGGGGGGGTTGGGGTCACGGTTTGGAAGGGAATGGGTGAAGGGAGGTGGGGGTTATGGTTCGGTGGGGAATGGGAGAAGGGATTGGGGGGTACGGCTTGAAAGGGGGGAAGGAAGGCTGATTGGGATGGCTTGGTTATGAAGGGGAATGGTTTGGTTTGGGCTTGGAAGAAGGCTGGGGTGGGTTTAGGCGAATAGAGAAGAGAGGGAGAAAAGGGAGGTTGGGGTTTGGTTTTGGGAGTGCACGATTTGGTGGGGGAAGAAGAGAGGGGCTCACGGTTTTTGGGTTGAGAAGTGAGAGGCTCACGGTTTTGGGTTGAGAGGTGAGAGAAGGGAGAAGGGATGGAAGGTTGGGTTTGGTTTTGGTGTGGGAAGAGGGTTACGGTTTGGTGAAGGGATGAATGAGGATGGGTGAAGGGAGATGGTTTTGGGATATGGGGAAGAAAGAGAGAGGTTAGAGAGAGAGAGAAAGCTGAAAAGAAGAAAGAGGGGGAAGGGGAATTAGGGTTAAGAAACTAAATATTTTTGAAATTTGAAATTAGGTGAAATAAAATAAAATTAATTAATAATAATAATTTTTTTAAAATGCCCAAACTCACCCGCTGGCAGCGAGTGAAAAAAAACCACCCGCTGGCAGCGGGTAAGTCAGAGGCGAGCTAAGGAAGGGCAAAACAGGGGAGGAAAAGGGGAGAGCCTCTGTAGCTCTCGCTGGCAGCGGGCAAAGGCTACCCGCTGGCAGCGGGTGCTACAGAAACGTGCTTAAAAGTGGACATTTTGACCCCTAACTTCATTTCTCCACTCCATTCACTCCTGTATCCAACCAGAGACTCCTAAAAACATAAAATCCATCTATTCCTACTCCTAGAACCTAATTTGCTGGCTTCCATCTATCAAAAAGCAAACCTCATACATCAAAATTCATGCATTCAACAACCAAGGGAGTGTTTAACCACACAACTACACAAACACACAAAGCACAAACTAAAAGCAACAAAATACACAAAAGCATAATTAAACCACAAAGAACAAAACCACAATCCACTTCAATCCCTTTTTCAGAAATTAAATGCCCTAAAACAATTCCTTGATCAACCATAAAATGGCACTTTTCATAATTTAGCACAAGACCCTTTTCAGAACATCTAGCAAGAATTTTATCCAAGCTGTCTAAACATGCATCAAATGACTCTCCATAAACTGTAAAATCATCCATAAATACATCCATGCATTGTTCAAGAAAATCAGAAAAAATAGACATCATACAACGCTGAAATGTACCAGGAGCATTACACAAACCGAAAGGCATTCTCCTATATGCAAATGTACCAAAGGGGCAAGTAAAAGTGGTCTTTTCTTGGTCCTCTGGAGCTATGGGTACCTAAAAATAACCAGAGAAGCCATCAAGGAAACAGTAGTAAGACTTGCCAGCAAGCCTCTCAAGCATCTGGTCAATAAAGGGCAAAGGGAAATGGTCCTTTCTAGTGGCGTCATTTAATTTTCTATAGTCAATACACATGCGCCACGAATTCTGGACTCTAGTGGGAATCAACTCATCCTTCTCATTTTTCACTATTGTGATCCCACTCTTCTTTGGAACAACCTGCACAGGGCTAACCCATTTACTATCAGAAATTGGGTATATAATACCCGCACTCAAAGCTTAGTGACCTCTTTCTTGACCACATCTAAAATCAAAGGATTCAACCTCCTTTGGGGTTGCCGCTTGGGCTGCAACCCCTCCTCTAGCAGAATTCTATGTGTACAAATTGTAGGACTAATCCCTGGTATATCTGCTAAAGTCCACCCTATTGCTCTTTTATGTTTTCTCAAAAGGTTTAAGAGCTTCCCTTCATTCTCGTCAGATAACCCATTAGCAATGATCACTGGTAATTGGTTATTTGACTCTAAGAAACATACTTTAGATTTGAAGGGAGCTCTTTGAGCTCTAGAGTGGGAGGTTGAATTACAGAAGGAACTAATTTTTGCACATCTAAAGTGGCAAGAGTACTTCCCTTTAAAATTTCATTTTTACCACTTGCCTCAACTTCCATGCATTCAAACCTTGGTAGAATGTTCCCTTCTTCGGTTGATTCAGCTTCAACCGCGATTTCCTTTCTTTTACTATGTTGCCCTTGGAATAGGTGAGAAGGTGGAGAAGCAGAAAGAGGGTCTTCACATGGCAGAATGTATTGAACTTTGTTTTGAATCACCTTCCCTGTTTCATTGCTTGACTCACCTGAAAACTCAATGAACAACTTTCCCAAAGGGCCATCATAACTGCTCAAAGAAGAAAGAGAATCCAAAGAATAACTAGTCACAGAAAATGTATCAGATTGTGGGGCACCACGTGTACAATCAACGGACATGCAGTTAAGACATGAGGGATCACCTCCACAAGAGCAAGTAGATGGAAAAGAATATAAAGAAGAGAATGAAGCAAGAGTGTCATCATCAGCATGCAAAAGTTCAGTGAATGAAAAATAACCATCAGAAAATGCATCAACGGTAGATTCAGAATTATCATCATCAAGCTTATAACCTACATGTTCATCTTCCATGATTATATCTATGCACTAACCCCAAGTAAAGAATAGTCCTCATATGGATGCTTCATGGCCTCATACATATTAAAATTAACTTTATGATCTCCCACTTCCATAGAGATCATTCCTTCTTTCATGCTAATCACAGTGTTAGCAGTCCTCAAGAAGGGGCGACCTAAAATGAGAGTGGAATCCTGAGGCACTTCCACAGCCATATCAAGAACATAAAAATCAGCTGGAATGAGCAAGTCTTTCACTCGGACCAAAAGGTCCTCTATAATCCCATCAGGTCGCCTAATGGACCTATCAGCTAATTGTAAGATTACTGTAGTGGGTTGAAGTGTTTTAACACATAGGGCCTGATAAACAAATTTAGGCATGACATTTATAGCAGCCCCTAGATCAAGTAATGCACCCCCTATAGTAACCTTACCAATAGTACAAGGGATTGTGAAAGACCCCGGGTCTTGACACTTGACCGGGATTTGGGGTTTGAAAAGAGCAGAAACATTAGAGCTCACTTGAACTCTCTCATTTGGTCTAAATCTTCTCTTGTTTGTACAAAGCTCTTTCAAAACTTTTGCATATTTAGGCTCTTTTCTTACCAACTCTAACAAAGGAATATTAACTTCTAACTTGGTAAATAAATTCAGTGCCTCTTCATCAGTTTTAACTTCCTTGACTTTCTTACTTAGCAAATATGAATTAGGAAAGGGAAGATCACTTATACTTACCTCCTTACCTTTTTGGGTGGAGATGGCTTTGTTAATTGCTTCTTCCTTCTCCTTTTGTTCCTCTTTTTCTTTTGGTTCCTCTTGTTGCTCCTTCTTCTTTTCTTCAACTTTTTCCCGCAGTCTAGTCTCTTTGGAGCTCTCAGAAAGCTTGAGTGGTGACAGAGGAGGACTTTCACAAACAATTTCTTCAATTTGTTCATCACCTTCCTTGTCTTCAAATCTGACTTTTCTGCCGCTTCTAAGGCTTATGGCATTCAGTGACTTGGGATTGATCGCTGAGTGACAAATGAGTTCAGGTTGTCATGCTTTACTTCCATTTGTTTCAAACTTGTTCATGATATTAGTGAAGCATGAGTCAACGTGTGAGGCGACGGCCTTGATTTTATCATCAGTGATACTCCGCTCTTGGTCAATTTTGCACCAATATCTGAGAACCCTTTCACTAGAAGCTGTTTAAGCTCATCATTGCTTGAAGACGGTGCACCTTGACTAATGGGAACCATGGCATTGGTGGTGTTCTGTTTTGGTGCTTGGCTAGGTGAAGCCCCTTGAAAATTTGAGTATTGACCACCATAAGAATTTCCTCCTCTAGAAGGGTAGTTCCCTTGACTTTGCCCACTGCTAAACCCTTGAGTATTCTGATTACCGCTATTCCCATATCTGAAGTTAGGGTGATCTCTCCAACCAGGATTGTATGTATTGGAGTAAGGGTCCCTTTGTTGGTATTTCCCAGGCCGTGCTTGATACATTGCATTCACATCTTCATATTGACCAGGGCAGTCTGCTGATATGTGCATAGGGGAATCGCAGAATGTACAACTAGCGCCTACCATAGCTAGCTGTCGAGTGGGTGATCTTGGAGATTGGATGCTTAGTCCATCCACCCTCTTAGTTAGTGCAGACAGTTCATGTACCACTTTCACCAACAATGGATCTCGATCTGCTGGAGATATCTCTTTTAGTGCTCGAGTATCCCTCGTGGTAATGTTCTGCCTACTCAAGGCGAGCTTCTTGATCAACTCCATTGCTTCATCAGGGGGCATGTCTTCTATGGACCCATTAGCAGCTGCGTTGAGCATTTTTGCATCTTCATCAGTTAACCCATAGACAAAAGCTTGGACTAGGTGCTCCAGTGGCATTTGATGGTTTGGACATTTTGCTACCATATCCTGAACACGTGTCCAATATCCATAGAATGTTTCACCCTCTTCTTGCCTTGAAGATGCAATCTCTTTTCTTGCTGCGGCGACTTTGTTTGAAGGATAATATTTTTCAATAAAGTGCTTCTTCAAATTATCCCATGTTTGGTAAGCATCTGGGGTGTACCTTGGCAAACTCATATACCAAACCTTTGCTTTCCCTTCCAGAGTGAGATGGAAAACCTTCCACATGACTTCTTCAAGTTTAGCCCCCACGGGCTTCATCGTCATGCAATGCATGTGGAGAGAGCTTATATGTGTATACGGATTCTCACCTGGAAGACCATGAAATTTTGGAAGTGAGTGCACAAGAGAACCTTTAATTTCAAAATCAGTAGTAAAAGTAGGAGTAGCACCAACCAAAGATTCAAAATTATCATCAAATTGATTCAATTGTTTAATGGACTTTTTAGGTTGATCTACCACATTATTACCTCCTTCATTCCTTTCCCTATTGTCCATCCGATTATCCCCGTTATCCTCTTCGGCCATTTCTTCTATTGCTAGTTCTCTTTCCCTTTCATGGTTAGCCTTAATTACTTCTTTTTTGAGTTTTCTCATTTTCCTAAGAGTTCTTTCAATTTTAAATCTAATGGAATTAGGTCTCCTCTAGAACTTCTTAGCATACACTAAACAAACCAACAAAAAGAAGAAAAACACACAGAAAAACAGTGTAACAAATAAAACAGACCAAAAAAACCAGAAACAAGGCAACTCTGCACTGAAAAACAGTGCAGTTCACTGCTTCACCTGCTGCCAGCGGGTGGGTTCATTCGCTGCCAGCGGGTAAGACAGAAACAGAAGCAATTCTGCACTGTTAAAGCAGAGAAAAACAGGGCAGATTCGAAAAACCAGCAAAAATCCAACTGAAAATGCTTCAAAATGACTATTCAAGCCTAAAAATAAATGCTAAATCAACTATAAACTACCTAGAAACAATAACACAAATAAAAACACAATTAAATGCAATTAAACTAAGTAATTTCTTGCCAAAAGAAAATAGGACAGCTATGAAAAATTTCACAAAAACTAGCAAAAACACTTACTAAAAATCACAATAAGCCTAGAAACAAACACTAAAATGAAAAGACACAACTTAAAACAAAAAACACATTAACAAAACACAATCTAACTATGTGATTCCCAAAGAAATCACGCGAAAAACAACCCAATTCGTGAGAATCTAGCACAATTGCACAAAGAACCAAAATGGCTCCCCGGCAACGGCGCCAAATTGATGGATGCGGCCTTGTCGCGAGGCCGGCACCAATAAAATTAATACTAGAAAGTGCAGCTAGTGGCACAACCTAGGTCGAATCTCTCTCGCGGAGCCTATGGACTCTATGGACAAATATGCTCAATTAACACAAAAAGGGAAGTCTTTGAGGCAATTTAACAAACACTTGGTGTGCAATGAAACTAAATGGAATTAAATGCAAACTAAATGAAACTAGAACTAACACTTTTTGGGGTTTTCAATATTTTTAAAGCTAAAGTAAATTGAGGTGAATGAAATGAGATGAATATGCTTTGTTGGAGAATGCTTTGGGCTATCCTTGCTATCAAAAGTATGGAGTTAATCAATGAAAGGCC
>JAAIUW010000337.1:0-28599 GCA_014851425.1 Senna tora | reverse complement strand
AGGTTTGGGTTTAGGGTTTTGGGTTTAGTGTTTAGGGTTAGGGTGTATGGTTTACGGTTTAGGGTTTAGGTTTAGGTTTTAGGGTTTTAGAGTTTAGGGTTTAGGTTTTAGGCTTTAGCGTTTATGGTTTGGTGTTTGGGTTTAGGGTTTAAGGTTTAGGCTTTAGGATTTAGGGTTTGGGGTTTGGGGTTTAGGGTTGAAGGTTTAGGGTTTGGGCTTAACGGTTTGGGGTTTAGGGTTTAGGGTTTAGGGTCTAGGGTTTGGGTTAAGGGTTTGGGGTTTACAGTTTAGGGTTTTGGGTTTTGGGTTTGGGGTTTTGGGTTTAAGGTTTGGGGTTTAGGGTTTAGGGTTAGGGGTTAAATGTTTGGGGTTTAGGGTGTAGGGTTTCGAGTTTGGGATTGGAGGTTAAGTGTTTAGGGTTTAGAGTTTGGGGTTTGGGGTGTACGGTTTGGAGTTTATGGTTTATGGTTTAGGGTTTGGGGTTTAAGGTTAAGGTTTAGGGCTTAGGGTTTAGAGTTTGGGGTTTCAAGTTTAGGGTTTCGAAGTTGGGGTTTAGGTATTCGGGTTTGGGGTTTATTGTTTGGGGTTTAGGGTTTAGGGTTTAGGGTTTCGTGTTTGGTGTTTATGGTTTAAGGTGTGGGGTTTGGGGTTTAGGGTTTAGGGTTTAGGGTTTGGGGTTTAGCATTTAGGGTTTAGGGTTCAGGGTTCTGGGTTTAACATTTAGGGTTAAGGGTTTGGGGTTTATTATTTGGGATTTAGGTTTTGGGGTTTATTATTTGGGGTTTAGGGTTTAGGGTTTGGGGTTTATTATTTGGGGTTTAGGGTGTAGTGTTTGGGGTTTATCAGTTGGGGTTTGAGTATAAGATTTTGGGGTTTAGGGCTTAGGGTTTAGGGTTTAGGCTTTGGGGTTTAGCGTTTAGGGTTTAGGTTTTAGGGTTTGGGGGTTAAGGGGTTCGGGTTTAGGGTTTAGGGTTTGGAGTTTGGGGTAAAGGGTTTAGAGTTTAGGGTTTAGGGTTTAGGTTTTGGGGTTAAGGTTTTGGGGTTTAGGGTTTGGGGTTTGAGGTTTGGTTTGGGTTTGGGGTTTAAGGATAGGGTTTGGGGTTTGGGGTTTAGGGTTTAGGGTTTGGGATTTAGGGTTAGGGTTTGGGGTTAAGGGTTTGGGGTTTAGGGTTTGGCATTTCGGGTTTGGGGTTTAGGGTTTAGGGTTTAAGGTTTGAGGTTTAGGGTTTAGGGTTTAAGGTTTAGGGTTTCAGGCTTTAGGGTTTCGAGTTTAAGATTTAGGGTTTAACATTTCAGGTTTTAGGGTTTAGAGTTTGGGGTTTGGGGTTAAGGGTTTAGGGTTTAGTTTTTAGGGTGTAGGGTTTATGGTTTGGGGTTTAGGGTTTAGGGTTTAGGGTTTAGGATTGAGGGTTTTAGGGTTTAGGGTATAGGGTTTGGGGTTTGGAGTTCAGTGTTTAAGGTTTAGGGTATAGGGTTTAGGGTTTGGGGTTTAGCATATAAGGTTAGGGTTTGAGGTTTAGGATTTGGGGTTTAGGGTTTAGGGTTTTTGGTTTAGGGTTTTGGGGTTTAGGGTTCCGATTTTAGGGTTTAGGGTTTATGGTTTATGGTTTATGGTTTATGGTGTATTGTTTATGGTTTAGGGTTTAGGGTTTATTGTTTGTGGTTTAAGGGTTTTGGGTTTATGGTTTATGGTTTAGGGTTTGGGCTTTTTGGTTTTTGGTTTAGGGTTTGGGGTTTATGGTTTATGGTTTAGGGTTTTGGGTTTAGGGTTTTTGGTTTAGGATTTTGGCTTTAGGGTTTAGGGTTTGGACTTTGGGGTACGGGTTCGGGTTTAGGGTTTTAGGTTTAAGGTTTGGTGTTTATGGTTTGGGGTTTAGGGCTTGGGGTTTGGGATTCGGGTTTATGGTTTATGATTTAGGGTTTAGGGTTTGGGTATTAGGGTATTAGGATTTATAGTTTAGGGTTTTGAGTTTCGTGGTTTAGTGTTTAAGGTTTAGGGTTTGGGGTTAAGGGTTTGGGGTTTAGGGTTTAGGGTTTATGGTCTGGGGTTTAGGGTGTGGGGTTTATGGTTTCGAGTTTAGTGTGTGGGGTTTATGGTTTGGGGTTTAGGATTTGTGGTTTTTGGTTTAGGGTTTGGGGTTTGGGGTTTAGGGTGTGGGGTTTGTGGTTTCGAGTTTAGGATGTAGAGTTTATGGTTTGGGGTTTAGGATTTAGGGTTTCGAGTTTAGGGTTTCAGTTTAGGGTTAATGGTTCGAGGTTTAGGGTTTAGGGTTTAGGTTTTGGGGTTTAGGATTTGGGGTTTAAGGTTTAGGGTTTCATTTTGGGGTTAAGGTTTTGGAGTTTAGGGTTTTGGGTTCAAGGTTCTGGGTTTAACGTTTAGGGTTAAGGGTTTGGGGTTTAGGGTTTGGGGTTTAAGGTTTAGGGTTTTAGTTTGAGGTTAAGGTTTCGAAGTTTAATGTTTAGGGTTACGGGTTTGGGATTTAGGGTTTTGGGTGTATGGGTTGGGGTTTAGGGTTTAGGGTTTCAGTTTGGGGTTAAGGGTTCGAGGTTTAGAGTTTAGGGTATAGGGTTTCGGTTTGGGGTTAAGGTTCGAGGTTTAGGGTTTAGGGTTTAGGGTTTAATGTTTGGGGTTTAGGGTTTGGGGTTTAGGGTTTAGGGTTTCGAGGTTTAGGGTTTAGGATTTAGGGTTTTAGTGTTATAGGGTTTATGGTTTAGGGTTTGGGTTTTGGAGTTTGGGGATAAGGGTTTAGGGTTTATGGTTTAGGGTTTTAGGTTTGAGGTTTAAGGTTAGGGTTTAGGGTTTAAGCTTAGGGTTTGGGGTTTGGGGTTTAGGGTTTAGGTTTCAGGTTTGGGGTCTATAGTTTGGGCTTTATGGTTTGGGTTTAGGGTTTAGGGTTTCGGTTTTGAGTTAAGGGTTCGAGTTTTCGGTTTAGTGTTTACGGTTTAAGATTTAGGGGTTAGGGTTTGGGGATTAGGGTTTGGGGTTTAGGATTTAGGGTTTAGGGTTTGGGGTTTATGGTTTGGGGTCTAGGGTTTAGGATTTCAGGGTTTAGCTTTCGAGTTTATGGTTTAGGGTTTAGGGTTTGGGGTTTGGGGTTAAGCATTTGGGGTTTATGATTTAGGCTTTTGGGTTTGGGGTTTAGGGTTCGGGCTTTAGGGTTTAGGGCTTGAGGTTTAGGGTTTACAGTTTAGGGTTTACTGTTTAGTGTTTGGGGTTTAGGGTTTAGGGTTTACGATTTGGAGTTCAGGGTTTAGGGTTTCAGTTTATGGTTAAGGGTTCATGTTTAGGGTTTAGGATTTAAGGTTTATGGTTTAAGGTTTGGGGTTTAGGATTCAGAGTCTATGGTTTTGGGTTAGGGTTTAGGGTTTGGGGTTAAAGGTTTAGGGTTTAGGGTATAGGATATAGGGTTTGGGGTTAATGGTTTGGGGTTTGGGGTTCACGGTTTACATTTTGGGGTATATGGTTTATGGTTTAGGGTTTACAGTTTGGGGTTTAGGGCTTTGGGTTTACGATTTAGGGTTTAGGGCTTAGTGTTTTGGGTTTAGGAATTAGGGTTTAGGGTTTGGGGTTTGGGGTTTGGGGTTAAGGTTTTAAGGTTTAGGGTTTAGGGTTTAGGGTTTAGGGTTTGGGATTTCGAGTTAGGGTTTCCAGTTTATGGTTTGGGGTTAAGGCTTAGGGTTTAGGGTTGGGGTTTTGGCTTGGGGGTTAGGGTTTTGGGTTTATGTTTGGGGTTTAGGGTTTAGGGTCTAGGGATTATGGTTTGGGGTTTAGGGTTTAGGATTTCGGTTTAGGGTTAAGTGTTCGAGTTTTGGATTTAGGGTTTATGGTTTAGGGTTTAGGGTTTGGTGTTTAGGGTTTAGCGTTTATGGTTTGAAGTTTACAGTTTGGGTTTTAGGGTTTAGGGTTTTGGGGTTCAGGGTTTCGAGTTTAGGGTTTAGCCTTTTAGGGTTTAGGGTTTAGGCTTTGGGCTTTGGGGTTGAGGGTTTAGGGTTTATGGTTTAGGGTTTCAGGGTTTAGGCTATCGGGTTTAGGGTTTACGATTTAGAGTTTAAGGTTTAGGGTTTGGGGTTTAAAGTTTGGGGTTTTGGGTTTGGGGTTTATGGTTTGGATTTAGGGTTTAACATTCAGGGTTTTGATTGGGGTTTAGGGTTTAGGGTTTGTTATTTGGGGTTAAGGGTTTGGAGTTTATGGTTTTCGGTTTGGGATTTAGGGTTTATGATTTAAGGATTAGGGTTTAGGGTTTAGGGTTTAGGATTTGCGGTTTGGGTTTATGGGTTTGGCGTTTATGGTTTAGGGTTTGGGGTTTAGGGTTTGGGTTTGGGTTTTAGGGTATGGAGTTTATGGTTTGGGGTTTAGGGTTCGAGGCTTAGGATTTGCGGTTTGGGGTAAAGGGTATGGGGTTAAGGGTTTAGAGTTTGGGGTTTATGGTTTCGCAGTTCGGGTTTGGGGTTTAGGGATTAGGGTTTAGGGTTTTGGATTTAGGGTTTAGAGTTTGGGGTTTAGGGTTTAGGATTTAGACTTTAGGGTTTAGGGTTTAGGATTAGGGATTAGGATTTAGGGTTTAGGGTTTAGGGTTTAGGGTTTAGGGTTTAGGGTTTAGGGTTTAGAGTTTAGGGTTTAGGCTTTGGGGTTTCAGTTTAAGGGTTTGGCATTTATGGTTTATGGTTTATGGTTTAGGGCTTAGGGTTTAGGGATTTAGGGTTTGGGGTTTAGGGTTTAGGGTTTTAAGGTATAGGGTATAAGGTTTAGGATTTAGGGTTTTGGGTTTCGGGTTTAAGGTTTAAGGTTTCAGGGTTTAGGGTTTGGGGTTTATGGTTTAGGGTTCTAGGGTTTACGGTTTACGGTTTAGAGTTTAGAGTTTAGGGTTTAGGGTCTGGGGTTTGGGGTTTAGGGTTAGGGTTTAGGGTTTAGGAATTGGGGTTAATGGTTAGGGGTTTAGGGTTAGGGTTTTGGGTTTACAGTTTGGGGTTTAGGCTTTAGGGTTTAAGGTTTATTGTTTAGGGTTTCATTTTATGGTTTAGGGTTTTAGGGTTTAGGGTTTAGGGTTTGGGATATGGGGTTTAGGGTATAGGGTATAAGGTTTGGGGTTTAGGGTTTGGGGTTTAAGGTTTGGTGTTTAGGGTTTGTTATTTGGGGTTAAGGGTTTGGAGTTTATGGTTTTCGGTTTGGGATTTAGGGTTTAGGGTTTCAAGTTTGGGGTTTACAATTTGGGGTTTATGGATTAGGGTTTGGGGTTTAAGGTTTAGGGTTTCGGGTTTAGGGTTTAGGGTTTAGGGTTAAGGATTTGGGGTTTTCGGTTTGGGGTCTAGGGTTTGGGCTTTAGGACTTAGGATTTAGGCTTTGGGGTTAAGGATTCGTCGTTTAGGGTTTAAGGTTTAAGGTTCGGGGTTTATGGTTTGGGGTTTTCGGTTTGGGGTTTAGAGATTAGGGTTTAGGGTTTTGGATTTAGGGTTTAGAGTTTGGGGTTTAGGTTGTAGGATATAAGGTTTAGGGTTTCGTGGTTTAAGGTTTAGGGTTTATGATTTAAGGATTAGGGTTTAGGGTTTAGGGTTTAGGATTTGCGGTTTGGGTTTATGGGTTTGGCGTTTATGGTTTAGGGTTTGGGGTTTAGGGTTTGGGTTTGGGTTTTAGGGTATGGAGTTTATGGTTTGGGGTTTAGGGTTCGAGGCTTAGGATTTGCGGTTTGGGGTAAAGGGTATGGGGTTAAGGGTTTAGAGTTTGGGGTTTATGGTTTCGCAGTTCGGGTTTGGGGTTTAGGGATTAGGGTTTAGGGTTTTGGATTTAGGGTTTAGAGTTTGGGGTTTAGGGTTTAGGATTTAGACTTTAGGGTTTAGGGTTTAGGATTAGGG
Source organism: Senna tora (assembly GCA_014851425.1). Lineage (NCBI taxonomy): Eukaryota > Viridiplantae > Streptophyta > Magnoliopsida > Fabales > Fabaceae > Senna > Senna tora. The sequence goes on along the minus strand of JAAIUW010000337.1, from coordinate 22,749 downwards.
ATTAGGGTTTAGGGTTTAGGGTTTAGGGTTTAGGGTTTAGGGTTTAGAGTTTAGGGTTTAGGCTTTGGGGTTTCAGTTTAAGGGTTTGGCATTTATGGTTTATGGTTTATGGTTTAGGGCTTAGGGTTTAGGGATTTAGGGTTTGGGGTTTAGGGTTTAGGGTTTTAAGGTATAGGGTATAAGGTTTAGGATTTAGGGTTTTGGGTTTCGGGTTTAAGGTTTAAGGTTTCAGGGTTTAGGGTTTGGGGTTTATGGTTTAGGGTTCTAGGGTTTACGGTTTACGGTTTAGAGTTTAGAGTTTAGGGTTTAGGGTCTGGGGTTTGGGGTTTAGGGTTAGGGTTTAGGGTTTAGGAATTGGGGTTAATGGTTAAGGGTTTAGGGTTAGGGTTTTGGGTTTACAGTTTGGGGTTTAGGCTTTAGGGTTTAAGGTTTATTGTTTAGGGTTTCATTTTATGGTTTAGGGTTTTAGGGTTTAGGGTTTAGGGTTTGGGATATGGGGTTTAGGGTATAGGGTATAAGGTTTGGGGTTTAGGGTTTGGGGTTTAAGGTTTGGTGTTTAGGGTTTAGAATTTATGGTTTGGGGTATTGGGTTTAGGGTTTAGGGTTTAGGGTTTAGGGTTTGCGATTTAGGGTTTTCGTTTATGGTTTGGGGTTTACGGTTTGTGGTTTAGGGTTTAGGGTTTAGGGTTTAAAGTTTTGGGTTTAGGATTTAGGGTTTCGGGTTTAGGGTTTCGGGTTTAGGCTTTAGGGCTTACAATTTAGGGGTAGGGTTTAGTGTTTTGAGGTTTTGGGTTTAGGGTTTCGGGTTTATGCTTTAGGGTTTAGGGTTTAGGGTTTAGGGTTTGGAGTTTATGGTTTAGGATTTGGGGTTCAGGCTTTAGGGTTTAAGGGTTTAGGGTTTAGGGTTTTGAGTTCAGGGTTTAGGATTTGAGGTTAAATGTTCAGGGTGTAGGGTATAGGGTTTAGGGTTTAGGTTTTGGGTTTAGGGTTTGGGGTTTAGGGTTTGGGGTTTAGGGTTTGGACTTTATTGTTTGGGGTTTTGTGGTTTGGGTTTAGGGTTTAGGGTTAGGGTTTAGGGTTTGGGGTTTGGGGTTAAGGGTTCGGAGTTCATGGTTTAGGGTTTAGGGTTTGGGGTCTAGGTTTTGAGGTATAAGGTTTAGGGTTTCGGTTTGGGGTTAAGTGTTCGAGGTTTAGGGTTAAGGGTTTAGGGTTTGGGGTTTGGGGTTTAGGATTTAGGATGGATGGCTTGGGGTTTAGGGTTTAGGGTTTAGGGTATCGAGGTTTCGGGTTTCGGGTTTAGGGTTTAGTGTCTAGCGTTTTAGGGTTTAGGGTGTAGGGTTGGGGTTTAGGGTTTAGGGTTTGGGGTTTATGGTTTAGGCTTTTGGGTTAGGGTTTGGGCTTTAGGGTTTGGGGTTTATGGTGTAGGGTTTAGGGATTAGGGTTTACGGTTTAAGGATAGGGTTTGGGGTTTGGGGTTTAGGGTTTGGGGTTAGGGTTTAGGATTTAGTTTTAGGGTTTATGGTTTGGGGTTTGGGGTTAAGGCTTTTGGCTTTATGGTTGAGGATTTGGTGTTTAGGGTTTAGGGTTAGGGTTTGCTATTTATGGTTTGGGGTTTACCATTTAGGGTTTATGGTTTATGGTCTGGGGTTTGGGTTTTAGGGTTAAGGATTTGGGGTTTAGGGTTTGGGGTTTAGGGTTTGGGGTTCACTACTAGAAAAACAGAAAAACATAAAATCAGTCACCAAATTCTTAAAAACCTTTAAATTAGGGTTTAGGGTTTCGAGTTTAGTGTTTAGTGTTTAGGGTTTAAGGTTTAGTGTTTTAGGGTTTAGGGTTTAGGTTTTAGGGTTTAGTGTTTTAGTGTTTAGAGTTTAGGGCTCCGGGTTTCAATTTAGGGTTTAGGGTTTCACGTTTAGGGTTTGGGGTTTAGGGTTTATTATTTCGGGCTTAGTATTTTTGGTTTGGGGTTTATGGTTTAGGGTTTAGGGTTTGTGGTTTCGGGTTAGGGTTAGGGTTTAGGGTTTAGGGTTTATGGTTTGTGTTTTACGGTTAGGGTTAGGGTTTGATGTTTAGGGATTAGGGTTTTTTGTTTAGGGTTTGGGGTTTAGGGCTTAGGGTTTTGGTTTAGGGTTTAGGGTTTAGGGTTTAGGGATTAGGGTTTGGGGTTAAGGGTTTGGAGTTTGGTGTTTGGGTTTCAGGATTTAGGGTTTCGAGTTTATGGTTTAAGTTTAGTGGTTAGTGTTTTAGGGTTTAAGGTTCAGGGTTTAAGGTTTAGAGTTTGGGGTTTAGGGTATAGGGTTTAGGGTTTAGGGTTTGGGGATTAGGGTTTAGGGTTTGGGTTTTTTGGTTTAGGGTTTGAGGTTTAGGGTTCAGGTATCGAGTTTAAGGTATGGGGTTTAGGGTTTAGGGTTTGCAGTTTGGTGATTAGAGTTAGGGTTTAGGGTTTGGGGTTTAGGGTTTATGATTTGGGGTACAGTGTTTAGGATTAAGGGTTTATGATTTAAGGTTTGGGATTTAGGGTTTAGGGTTTAGGGTTTAGGGTTTAGGGTTTAGAGTTTAGGGTTTAGGCTTTAGGGTTTCAGTTTAAGGGTTTGGCATTTATGGTTTAAGGTTTAGGGTTTAGGGCTTAGGGTTTAGGGATTTAGGGTTTGGGGTTTAGGGTTTGGGGTTTAGGGTTTATGTTTAGGGTTTAGGGTTTTAAGGTTTAGGATTTAGGGTTTTGGGATTCGGGTTTAAGGTTTAAGGTTTCAGGGTTTAGGGTTTGGGGTTTATGGTTTAGGGTTCTAGGGTTTAGGGGTTACGGTTTACGGTTTAGAGTTTAGGGTTTAGGGTCTGGGGTTTGGGGTTTAGGGTTAGGGTTTAGGGTTTAGGAATTGGGGTTAGTGGTTAGAGGTTTAGGGTTAGGGTTTCAGGTTTACAATTTGGGGTTTATGGTTTGGGGTTTAGAGGGTAGGGTTTGGGGTTTGGTGGTAAGGGTTCACGATTTAAGGTTTAGGGTTTAAGGTTTATTGTTTGGGGTTTCATTTTATGGTTTAGGGTTTTGGGGTTTAGGGTTTAGGGTTTAGGGTTTGGGATATGGGGTTTAGGGTATAGGGTATAAGGTTTGGGGTTTAGGGTTTGGGGTTTAAGGTTTGGTGTTTAGGGTTTAGAATTTATGGTTTGGGGTTTTGGGTTTAGGGGTTAGGGTTTAGGGTTTGCGATTTAGGGTTTTCGTTTAGGGTTTGGGGTTTATAGTTTGTGGTATAGGGTTTTCGGTTTAGGGTTTAGAGTTTTGGGTTTAGGATTTAGGGTTTCGGGTTTAGGCTTTAGGGTTTACAATTTAGGGGTGGGGTTTAGTGTTTTGAGGTTTTGGGTTTAGGGTTTCGGGTTTATGCTTTACAGTTTAGGGTTGAGGGTTTAGGGTTGAGGGTTTGGAGTTTATGGTTTAGGATTTGGGGTTCATGGTTTAGGGTTTAAGGGTTTAGGGTTTAGGGTTTAGAGTTCAGGGTTTAGGATTTGGGGTTAAATGTTCAGGGTGTAGGGTATAGGGTTTAGGGTTTAGGTTTTGGGTTTAGGGTTTGGGGTTTGGGGTTTGGAGTTTAGGGTTTAGACTTCATAGTTTAGGGTTTTAGGGTTTGGGTTTAGGGTTTAGGGTTAGAGTTTAGGGTTTGGGGTTTGGGGTTAAGGGTTTGGAGTTCATTGTTTATAGTTTGGGGTTTGGGGTCTAGGTTTTGGGGTTTAGGGTTTAGAGTTTAAAGTTTCGGTTTGGGGTTAAGGTTTTGAGGTTTAGGGTTTAGGGTTTAGGGTTTATGATTTAGGTTTTGGGGTTTAGGATTTAGGATGGATGGTTTGGGGTTTAGGGTTTAGGGTTTAGGGTTTCGATGTTTCGGGTTTCGGGTTTCGGGTTTAGGGTTTAGGGTCTATCGTTTTAGGGTTTAGGGTTTAGGGTTTATGGTTTGGGGTTTATGGTTTAGGCTTTTGGGTTAGGGTTTGGGCTTTAGGGTATGGGGTTTATGGTGTAGGGTTTAGGGATTAGGGTTTAGCGTTTAAGGATAGGGTTTGGGGTTTGGGGTTTAGGGTTTGGGGTTTAGGGTTTAGGATTTAGGTTTTAGGTTTTAGGGTTTGGGGTTTGGGGTTAAGGGTTTTGGGTTTATGGTTGAGGATTTGGTGTTTAGGGTTTAGGGTTAGGGTTTTCTATTTTTGGTTTGAGGTTTAGGGTTAGGGTTTGGGGTTTACCGTTTAGGGTTTATGGTTTTTGGTCTGGGGTTTGGGGTTTAGGGTTTAGGGTTTCGGGTTTAGGGTTTGGGGTTCACTACTAGAAAAACAGAAATTAGTTACCGCTATTAGTGACCGACATAAAATCAATCACCAAATTCATTAAATAGTGACTGATTTTCGACTAACGTAGAAATCAGTCACTAAATTCTTAAAAACCTTTAAATTACAGTTTAGGGTTTAGGGTTTAGGGTTTAAGGTTTCGAGTTTAGTGTTTAGTGTTTAGGGTTTAAGGTTTAGTGTTTTAGGGTTTAGGGTTTAGGTTTTAGGGTTTAGTGTTTTAGGGTTTAGGGTTTAGGGCTCCGTGTTTCAATTTAGGGTTTAGGGTTTCATGTTTAGGGTTTGGGGTTTAGGGTTTTTTATTTCGGGTTTACTATTTACGGTTTCGGGTTTATGGTTTAGGGTTTAGGGTTTTTGGTTTAGGGTTAGGGTTAGGGTTTGGGGTTTATGGTTTGGGGTTTACGGTTAGGGTTAGGGTTTGAGGTTTAGGGATTAGGGTTTTTTGTTTAGGGTTTGGGGTTTAGGGATTAGGGTTTTGGTTTAGGGTTTAGGGTTTAGGGTTTAGGGATTAGGGTTTGGGGTTAAGGGTTTGGGGTTTGGTGTTTGGGTTTCAGGATTTAGGGTTTCGAGTTTATGGTTTAAGTTTGGTGGTTAGGGTTTTAGGGTTCAGGGTTCAGGGTTTAAGGTTTAGGGTTTGGGGTTTAGGTTTAAGGTTTAGGGTTAAGGTTTTAGGGTTTAGGGTTTGGGGATTAGGGTTTAGGGTTTGGGTTTTCTAGTTTAGGGTTTAAGGTTTAGGGTTTGAGGTTAAGGGTTTAGGTATCGGGTTTAAGGTATGGGGTTAAGGGTTTAGGGTTGGCAGTTTGGAGTTTAGGGTTAGAGTTTAGGGTTTAGGGTTTGGGGTTTATGGTTTGGGGTACAGTGTTTAGGATTTAGGGTTTATGGTTTAAGGTTTGGGGTTTACAGTTTACGGTTGAGGGTCTTGGGTTTGGGTGTTAGGGTTTAGGGTTTGGGGTTTAGGGTTTGGGGTTCAGGGTTTAGAGTTTGGGGTTTATGGTTTAGGATTTAGGGTTTGGGGTATAAGGATTAGGGTTAAGGGTTTACGGTTCAGCGTTTAGGGTTTAAGGTTAAGGATTTAGGGTTTAGGGTTTAAGTTTGAGGTTTATAGTTTCGGGGTTTAGGATTTAAGGGTAGGAGTTTAGGGTTTATGGTTTAGTGTTTAGGGTTTAGGGTTTAGGGGTTATGGTTTCGGGTTTAGGGTTTATATTGTCGGGGTTTAGGGTTTAAGGTTTGGAGTTTAGTCTTTGTGCATTAGGGTTTAGGGTTTAAGGTTTAGGGTTTAGGATTTAGGTTTTAGGGTTTAGTGTTTTGGTGGTTAGGACTTAAGGTTCATGGTTTCGGTTTAGGGTTTAGGGTTTAGGGTTTCGAGTTTAGGGTTTGGAGTTTAGGGTTTATCGTTTCGGGTTTAGTGTTTACGATTTGCGGTTTATGGTTTAGGGTTTAGGGTTTAGGGTTAGTGGTTTAGGGTTAGGGTTAGGGTTTGCGGTTTACAGTTACGGTTAGGGTTTCGGGTTTATGGTTTTGGGTTTAGGGTTTAGGGTTTAGGGATTATGGTTTGGGGTTTAGGGTTTGGGGTTTTGGTTTAGGGTTTAGAGTTTTAGTGTTTGGGGTTTAAGGGTTAGGGTTTGGGGTTATGGGTTTACAATTTGCAGTTTGGGGTTCAAGATTTAGGGTTTACGGTTTAGAGTTTCGAGTCTACGGTTTATGTTTAGGGGTTAGGGTTTAGGGTTTAAGGTTTAAGGTTTGGGATTTGGGGTTTATGTTCGGGGTTTAGGGTTTAAGGGTTTAGGGTATAGGGTTTTGGGTTTATGTTTTAGGGTTTAGGGTTTGAGGTTAAGGGCTTGAGGTTTATGGTTTAGGGTTTAGGGTTTGGGGTTTAGCTGTAGGGTTTATGGTATGAGGTTTAGGGTTTAGGGTTTAGGGTTTGCGGTTTGGGGTTTAGGGTTTTGGGTTTGGGGTTTATGTTTTACGGTTTGGAGTTTAGGGTTTATGGTTTAAGGTTTAGGGTTTAGGATTTAGGGTTTAGGGTTCAAGGTTTAGAGTTTGGGGTTTATGGTTCAGGGTTTAGGGTTTGGGGTATAAGGAGTGGGGTTAAGGGTTTAGGGTTCATGGTTCGGCGCTTTGGGTTTAGGGTTTAGGAATTAGGGTTTGGGGTTTAGGATTTAGGGTAAGGGTTAAGAGTTTAGGGTTAGGGATTGGGGTTTAGGGTTTGGGCTTTAGAGTTTAGGGCTTGACTTTGGGGTTTAGGGTTTGGGTTTGGGGTTTACTATTTGAGGTTTATAGTTTGGGGTTTAGGGTCAAGGGTTTGGGTTTAGGGTTTAGGGTTTGGGGTTAAGTGTGTGGCGTTTAGGGTTTGGGGTTTAGGGTTTAGGGTTTAGGGTTTAGCGTTTAGAGTTTAGGGGATAAGATTTAGGATTTATGGTGTCGAGGTTTAGGGTTTAGGGTTTAGGGTTTTTGGGTTTACTGTTTAGGGTCTGGGGTTTTGGGTTAAGGGTTTAGGGTTTGGGTTTTGGATTTGGGGTTTAGGGTTAAGGTTTGGGGTTAAGGGTTTGGGGTTTGGGGTTTGGGGTTTAGGGTTTGGGGTTAAAGGTTTTGAGTTTAGGGTTTAGGGTATAAGGTTTAGGGTTTAAGGTCTCTGGTTTATGGTTTAGGGTTTAGGGTTTAGGGTCTACGATTTTATGGCTTAGGGTTTAGGGGTTTGTGGTTTAGGGTTTAGGGTTTTAGTGTTGAGTTTAGAATTTAGAGTTTGGGGTTTGGGGTTAAATGTTTTGGATTTATGGTTTAGGGTTTGGGGATTAGCATTTAGGGTTAGGGTTTGTGGTTTATGGTTAAGGGTTAGGGTTTGGGGTTTAGGGTTTATGGTTTATGGTTTAGGGTTTGGGATTTTTGGTTTAGGGTTTATGGTTAGGGTTTAGTGTTTAGGGTTTAGGGTTCGAGGGTTTATGGTTTACGATTTAGGGTTTAGGGATTGGAGTTTAGGGGTTAAGGTTTGGGGTTAAGGGTTTTGAGTTTAGGGTTTAGGGGTTAGGGTTTAGGGTATAAGGTTTATGGTTTATGGTTTAGGGTTTAGGGATTGGGGTTAGGGGTTAGGGTTTGGGGTCAAGGGTTTGGGGTTTGGCATTTAGGGTTTCGGGTTTAGGATTTTGGGTTTAGGGTTTTAGGGTTTTAGGGTTTTAGGTTTTGGGGTTTAGGGTTTAGGTTTTATGGTTTCGGGGTTTAAGGTTTGGGGTTTGGGTTATGTTTGGATTGGGGTTAAAGGAGGAGAAGGGGAGGGAAGGGGAGACTATTAAGATATCTTCTCCTTGTTTGGGAAGTTGAAAATGATAGGGGAAGATAATGGAAGATCAATCCTTAACCCTCTATTATCCTTCCCCTCCCATCCTTCTCCTTTAATCTCTCGCCTTCCCTTAGGGTTTGGGGTTTAGGGTTTAGAGTTAGGGTTTTGGGGTTTAGGATTCTGGGTTTACAGTTTCGGATTTAGGGTTTAGGATTTAGGGTTTAGGCTTTAGGCTTTAGGCTTTAGGGTTTAGGATTTAAGGTTTAAGGTTTAGGGGATATGGTTTTGGGATTATGGTGTCGAGGTTTAGGTTTTAGGGTTAAGGGTTATAGGGTTTGGGGTTTAGGATTTTGATTTTAGGGTTAGGGTTTAGGATATAGGTTTTGGCATTAAAGGTTTGGGGTTTAGGGTTTAGGGTTTTTGGTTTTGTGTTTAGGGTTAGGGTTTAGAGTTTAGGGTTTGGGGTTTAGGGTTTGGTGTCAAGGGTTTTTGGTTTAGGGTTTTGGGTTTGGGGTTAAGGGTTTGGAGTTTACGGTTTAGGGTTTCGGGTTTAGGGGTTATTGTTTAGGGCATAGGGTTTACGATTTAGGGTTTAGGGTTTTATGTCTTAGGGTTTAGGGTTTGTGGTTTAGGGTTTAGGGTTTAGGGTTTCGTATTTAGGATTTAAGATTTAGGGTTTAGGGTTTAGGGTTTAGGGGTTTAGGGGTTAGGGTTTAGGGTTTACGGTTTACGGGTTCGGGGTTTAGGGTTTAGGGTATGTTTGGATTGGGGATTATGAAGGAGAAGGGGACGGAAGGGGAGACTATTAAGATATCTTTTCCTTGTTTGGGAAGATGAAAATTGGAGGGGAAGGTAATGGAAGATCAATCCTTAACCGTTCAGTATCTTTCCCCTTCACAAATTCAAGACAGTGCAAATTGGAGTATTTTAGAGGAGGTATCAGCACCGAAACAGGAGGAAGACAAATGGAAACATAACCACCTCTTCCTCTCCCCTCCCTACTTCTTTAATGTCTCCCCTTCCCTTAGGGATTCGTGATTAGGGTTTAGGGTTTAGGGTTTGGAGTTAAGGGTTTAGGGTTTAGGATTTGGGGTTTAGGGTTTTGGATTTAGGGTTTAGGGTTTGGGGTTTGTGGTTTAGGGTTTTAGGGTTACGGATTGGCGTTTGGGTTTTATGGTTTAGGGTTTATGGTTTAGGGTTTGGGGTTTATAGGTTAGGGTTTAAAGTTATGGTTTAGGGTTTAGGGTTCATGGTTTATAGTTTGGGGTTTAGGGATTGGGGTTTAGGGGTTTGTGGTTTAAGGTTTAGTGTTTGGGGTTTGGGGTATGTTTGGATTGGGGATAAAGGAGGAGAAGGGGAGGGAAGGGGAGACTATTAAGATATCTTCTCCTTATTTGGGAAGATGAAAATTGGAGGGGAAGATAATGGAAGATCACTCCTTAACTCTCCAATATTCTTCCCTTCACAAATTCAAGACACTCCAAATTGGAGTATTTTTTAGGAGGTATCAATACCGAAACAAGAGGAAGACATATGGAAACATAAACACCCCTTTCCCTTCCTTCCCTTCTCCTTTAAGGTTTCCCCTTACTTTACGTTTTTAGGTTCTGGTCTTTGGGTTTAGGGTTTGGGGTTTGGGGTTTGGGGTTTTTGATTTAGGGTTCTTGGTTTCAAATTTATGGTTTAGGGTTTAGGGTTTAGGCTTTTAGGGTATAAGGTTTAGGGGATAGGGCTTAGGGTTTATGGTGTCAGGGTTTAGGATTTAAGGTTTAGGGTTTAGGGTTCAAGGTTATAAGGTTTAGGGTTTAGGGTTTAGGATTTTCGGTTTAGGGTTAGGGTTAGGGTTTAGGGTTTGGTGTCAAAGGTTTGGGGTTTAGGGTTTTGGTTTGGAGTTTAGGGTTTGGGGTTTATGGTTTGGGGTCTAGGGTTTGGGGTTTAGGGTTTACCGTTTGGGGTTTGGGGTTAAGGGTTTGGGGTTTAGGGTTTAGGGTTTAGTGTTTATGGTTGAGGGTTTACGATTTACAGTTTACGGTTTAGGGTTAAGGGTTTTATGGCTTAGGGTTTAGGGTTTGTGGTTTAGGGTTTAGGGTTTCAGATTTAGGATTTAGGGTTTAGGGTTTTAGGGTTTAAGGTTTAGGGTTTGGGGTTTAGGGTTTAGGGGTTCGGGTTTTAGGGTTTAGGGTTTGGGGTTTAGGGTATGTTTGGATTCGGGATTAAGGAGGAGAAGGGGAGGGAAGGGGAGACTATTAAGTTATCTTCTCCTTGTTTGGGAAGATGAAAATTTGAGCGGAAGATAATCGACGATTAATATTAAAACCACCATTGTCCTCCCTTTTCAAAAATTGAAGACAGGCCAAACTGGTGTATTTTTGAGGACGTATGAAAACCGACACAAGAGGTAGACAAATGGAAATAGAAACAGCCCTTCCCCTTCCTTGCCTTCTCGTTTAAGGTTTCCCCTTCCCTTAGATTTTTGGATTTAGGGCTTAGGGTTTAGAGTTAGGGGTTTGGGTTTAGGATTTGGGATTTAGGGTTTTGGATTTAGGGTTTAGAATTTAGGGTTTAGGGTTTAGGGTTTGTGGTCTAGGGTTTTAAGGTTAGGGATTGGGGTTTGAGGTTTACGGTTTGTGGTTTATGGTTTTGTGTTTAGGGTTTAGGTTTGGGGTTTAGGGTTCGAGGTTTAGAGTTTATGGTTTACATTTTGGGGTTTAGGGATTGGAGATTAGGGTTTAGGGTTTGGGGTTTGGAATTTGGGGATAAGGGTTTGGAGTTTGAGGTTTAGGGTTTAGGGTTTAGGGTTTCGGATTTAGGATTTCGGGTTCAGGGTTTAGGGTTTATGGTTTACGGTTTGGGGTTTAGGTTTTAGGGTTTTGGATTTAGGGTTAGGGGTTTAGAGTTTAGGGTTTAGGGTTTCAAGTTTCGTGGTTTAGGGTTTAGGGTTTAAGGTTTAGGGTTTAGGGTTTGGGGTTTAGGGTTTATGGTTTATGGTTTATCGTTTAGGGTTTCGGGTTTCGGGTTTAGGGTTTAGGGTTTAGGGTTTTATTGTTTTATGGTTTAGGGTTTATGGTTTAGGGATAGGGTTTAAGGGTTTGGGGTTTAGGGTTTTATGGTTTGGGGTTTAGGGTTTTATGGTTTAGGGTTTAGGGTTTAGGGTTGGAGTTTAAGGGTTTGGGGTTTGGGGTTTGGGGTTTGGGGTTTAGGGTTAGGGTCTGGGGTTTACGGTTTACGGTTTAGGGTTTAGGGTTTAGGTTTCAAATTTATGGTTTAGGGTTTTGGGTTTAGGGTTTAGGGTTTTAGGGTTTAGGATTTAGGGTTTACGGTTTCGGGTTTAGGGTTTAGGTTTTGGGATTTAGGGTTAGGGTTTGGGGTTTAGGGTTTAGGGTTTAGGATTTAGGGTTTTAGGGTTTAGGGTTTAGGATTTCAGTTTAGGGTTTAGGGTTTGGGGTTAAGGTATAGCATTTGGGATTTAGGATTTAGGGCTTGGGGTTTAGGGTTTAGGGTTTGGGGTTTGGCATTTAGTGTTTAGGCTTAGAGTTTAGGGTTTAGGGTTTAGGGTTTGGGGTTTATGTTTTACGGTTTGGGGTTTAGGGTTTTGGGTTTTGGGTTTAGTCTTTTGTGTTTAAGGTTAGGGGTTTAGAGTTTAGGGTTTAGGGTTTCATGGTTCGGGGTTTAGGGTTTAGGGTTTAAGGTTGAGGGTTTTGGGTTTAGGGTTTAGGGTTTAGGGTTTAGGGTTTAGGGTTTAGGGTTTAGGGTTTAGGGTTTTAGGGTTTTAGGGTTTAGGGTTTTAGGGTTTTAGGGTTTAGGGTTTAGGGTTTAGGGTTAGGGTTTAGGTTTTAGGGTTTAGGGTTAGAGGGTTTAGGGTTAGGGTTTAGAAGTTAGACACTACAAGAAAACTATAATATAGAGATGGAAATTAGAGACGGAGATAAATCCCCCTCTAATCTGTCTCAATCGCTAAGTTTTGAATTGTGTTATATTATTTTAGGGTTTAGGGTTTCGAGTTTTGGGTTTCGGTTTTAGGGTTTAGAGTTTAGGGTTTAGGTTTTAGGGTTTTAGGGTTTAGGGTTTAGGGTTTAGGGTTTAGGATTTTAGGGTTTAGGGTTTAGGATTTAGGGTTAGCTTTTAAGAGTTTAGGGTTTAGACACTACAAGAAAACTGTTATATAGAGGCGGAAATTAGAGTCGGAAATAAATCCCCCTCTAATCCGTCTCAAGTCCGTCTCAATCGCTAAATTTTGAATTGTGTTATATTTGATTTTTTGAGACGGAATTTAGACATGGAATAATCCATGTCTAATACGACCGGGCTCAAATCCCTCCCAAATCCATCTCTATAGATGGAATTTTTTCGCCCGCCCAAAAAAAAATATTGAGGCGTGAAACAAAAAATTGTTGCGCGGGCAATAGGGACGGAATAAAGACGAACTATTCCGTGTCTGATTAGTAAAATAAATGAATAAGCTGGAAGACGTCGTTTTGGTCATCTTAGGGACGGATTAGAGACTAGATTTGTCTGTCTCTAGTCCGTAACACATAATTCTTTTTCTTTCCCCTCTTTTCATTTTTTGAACCCTAAACGCATAAGCCAATACCACATTTTCTTCTCGACGACATGAGATAGAGGACAAAGAGCTCCATCGTCGCTTCATTGTCGGGAATTAGAGTCGCCGGAAACCATCATCGCCGAAAACAATTGTCGTTGTTCCGCTCTTCTATGAACCCTGAAGTTGTCTCTCGATTTGCTTCAGAGACGTGAGGGTTTTTGTTGTTCGTTGGAAGTCGTGCATTGGGGCTTCTTATTCATCTTCATCTTCTTCCATTCCATCGACTCGTCTTTTTCCCTTGCATCTTCGACTTCGTCTGCTAATCCATCTAGGTATGTGAGAATCAGATACCTTATTATTGTGGGATTGTCTAAATTGCTGCTAGTTTGCTGGTTTGATGAACTGATGTTACTATTGTGGGATTGACTAAATTTATTTCTAGTTTCTAATTTTCATTTGTTCTAGTTTTTGACACCCTCATACCCCATTTTCTTTGCCTCGACAATTCTGCTCAGTTAAAGGAATTGGGTTTTAAATTTTAATGGTAAGTTGGAATTGTGACTAAGGTAAAACTGATGAAATAATAATGGTTTTGGTTTCAAAGGTTGCGGCACTTAGTGCTGGATCCCAATGAGAAAGCCATTAAATTTAAAGTTTAAACCATATTAAATTATACTGCTCACCCAGTCTGGCCTCTTAATTTGTTTAATTGAATATTGTCAAATCTCTGCATCACATTTTCATTTTCTAGAGATTTTAATTTAGAAGTTAGAACGTAAAACACAACAATAATGAATTAATTATATTGTGGAAAGGGAAGGGTATGTGCGGTAGTCAAACCGTACACAAACGGATGCAATATTAATATTAATATAGTCTCCACTTATATTATTCCTATTTGCGATTAAAATGTTTCCCAATACAAAACATGAATCTGAATCCAAAAGGCTTATTAAGTCACTTAATTGAGGAGGTATCTAGCAATGAATATATATATATATATATATATATATATATGGATGCATGTGAAGTGCAGTTATATGGGTGGGATGAGAAATAGTCATATATGGGTAAGCTGTTGTTGCAAGAAGCATATGTTTTCATCAGTCCAGATGGAAGCTTCAAATTTGGAATCCATGTTTTCATCGGTCCAGATTGCAGAAGCAGAAGCATTATTAGTTTTACATTTTCTGCCCAATGCATAAATAACCCCTTGATATCTTTTAATAAAGCCACTCTGATTTTTGGATAAAATGAAATTCCTTAACTTGTGGGAGGATTATGGTTTGTGTCATACAAAATGCAGCCATTTCCATTTCTCTTATCATTAGCATCTTCTTTCTAGACAACATGATGACAATCGATTGACTGGTCCAATCCCAAGGGAGCTTGCTGGTATTTCAAGTCTTAAAGTAGTGTAAGTCATACTATTTATATATTTTGTCCTAGTTCTCAGAAAATAGTACAATTATTATATTACATTAACACTTTCATTGACCAACAACCTTTATTTCTTAGGCTTTAAGTTCCTCTCCATTCCTTTTCCATGATTCCTAAGTTAGATTGAAGAATTATCGTAATCTTATATTGATTGATAAGAGTGTATTATAGTCAGGTTGTTATAGCTTGTAAGTTAGATTGAAGAATTATGGTAATCTTATTAAGCATATAAGATTACCAATTCTTCATCTTCTAATCTTCTTCTTCTTGTTTGTCTGCTCAGTTTTTATTGATCAATGAAGGGATGATCCACTCATCCAATTGCAATAAATAAAAGTGATCAAGAGGAGAGAAAGATTTGTTCCACTCAGTTTTTATTCTTTCCTCTTTTATTCACATTTTACTCTTTCTTCACATTCTCTGTTTCATCATATATTTCACTCTCTGTCTTTTGTGCTTCAATGCGTGTAAGAATTAGGAACAAAAGAAATAGTATATGCAAAGAAATAATTAAATATTTTTTTAAAAAAAACATGATTTCACAATGCTACATCACATCTTACATGTAGGCCCACCAAGGGGTTTTAATTTTAGTTTATTTTACCTAATTGAATAATTATCATTTATTTTACATGTTGGATATATTTGGGTCTTCGAGACTAAATATCCGCCCATGTTGGAGTCCGATTGGGTCAAGTGAGGATCCGTTGGAAAGCTTGCAGAGAGACGAAGAGAATGAAACGAAAATGACTCTCATCGGAGGTCACACGAGCCCGTACTCGTGGCCCAAAGTGGGCTAGGTGATCATGATGGAAGTGAATATTTTGTTCACTTTCCAAGTCCCACATTGCTTGCGTCAATGATGGGAGCTCTCTCATCCTCCTATAAATAGGAGTGACTCCACCCCTTTCTGGTTGCTCATTTCCATGTGTTGGAAAAGGGGGTCCCGTTTGGGAACCCCACTCAGTATAAGTTTTCTCTTTCTCTTGAGTCCTCTTCCGCGCATCAGTCGTGGACATGTGGCTCTACCTATCGTAGGTAGAGTCCTCCGTTTGGTGCGGCCCCTTTTCGGTGTTCGTTGTTTGGAGGACAGCCCTGGTGGAGCAGAGGCAATGGCAAGATCCAAGCTTTTAGCGATGGCGTCCAGGTTAGTAGCTTCCGCAATATTTATTTTTGCCTGGATTTAATTTCGGTTTTTCATTTAGGTCCCAGGGTCGGACCGGGTCATGTGGATCCGGGCCTTTCCCTACATTGGTATTAGAGCCTGGTTTATGCTAGTGCTCTGTTCTCCTGAGATTGATGAACCGAAAAGGGTTAGTAACATGTTTAGGTCTTGTATGATTTTTTTTAAAAAAAACTTAGGAACATGTTTAGGTTCCCATTTTTATTTAAATGTTTTAATTTGATTTAAAACATGTGAAAATCATATATTGTAGGGTAGGGTCCTATGATATTTTGAATTTAAATTATGTGTTAATTTATTAATTCAATATTGATTGTAAATCCATAACCTAAAACCTAGAAACATGTTTAGGTTCCCCTTTCAAAATTAAAGACCCTAATTTGCATGCCTATATATATATATATATATATATATATATATATATATATTATTTAAGGTATGTGTACCCTACGAATTAGATATATACCTGTGGATGTATGCTACTGTTTTGGGTTGGGGAATGATGACTGAAGTGGTTCACCGGCGAACGGCGCCACCGCCGTCGGAGGTCCGACGACCGCCCTGGGTCGCCGGCGACGGCAGAGGTCCGGTGACCTCCGCCGCCGGTGACGGCGGAGGTCCGGCGACCTCCGCCGCCGATGGTCGCCGGTGACGGCGGAGGTCCGGCAACCTCCGCCGCCAAGGGTCGCCGGCCGGAGAATCTCCGGCGACTGCCACCGCCGCTGGTCGCCGGAGGGCTCCGGCGACAACCGACGCCGCCGCGAGTGCCGGCAGTGATCCGGCGCCGGCCGTCCGTTGACCGTCGGCGAGGTCAGCGGTTGACCGTTGACCAGCGTCGTAAAATTTTCTGTCGCGCATAATTTCTCCGTTTTAGCTCCGATTTAGACGATTTTTGAGTCGTTTTTCTCGTTTTAGCGAGACGAATCCAAATATGGGGAGAAATTAGGGTGAATTGGAGTCTAAAGAGTGGATATGACCATCTCTTGACTCATTCACATACACAACGAGAGAGAAGATTTAAGTGATTTGTGATTGTTTAAATTACCTTAAGTGTTTTACTCGAGTGGGAGCTAGGGGTAGCATGTGGCAAACCCATAACCCGATGTAAATGCTTATCCACGTGGGAATTTAAATAGTAAGTGACTGTTTAAATGATCGTAAGCGTTGTAATCAAGTGGAAGTTTGAAGTCGTGCCTGTGGCGACTCGATGTTCTTCTTGATCGCTTACATAGTGGGAATCCAAAAGGGATTTTGAATAGTATGTGACTATTCTATGAAAATTTTTGAGTCAAGCAAAGAAAGGTGTACATATATAGGCTCTCTGTGTGATGAGAGTGGTTGACCCCACTTCTCGAATGTAGAGACTAACTATATCTACACTCGTCTTGCGTTGATTACAATTTTCAAGAGTTGTGTGTTGTGTAATAAGGCGCTGTGTAATTAGTGTTAGCGTTTAGGATTGACTGATAGTATAACTACAAAACTTGTGAATGTAGATCACATTAGAGAGATCGCTTTGGTGACATTGTGGCCACCAGACTGAGGCAGCTTACAATCAAGCTTGATTCCTCTAAGATGCGCTCTGACAAGAGAATGAAAACGCATCTAAGGGAGAAATCAAACTTAATTTGGGAGTGTGAGTAAGCCTGAAGACTCCCCACTGCAAACAGTAAGTTCAAACTGTTGCCATATCTCTTCCCTCCTATTGGGAGTGCATATAGGTCATTCTGACCTCCACTAATATCATCAAGTTTCTTGATGATATTAAACACCACCTAGTGCTCTAGGATTGTTGGCATAAGGCTGTGAAATCTATCGAGCACGTAGTCTAAGTGGCTATAGTTACTTAGAACTCTAGGCTTCAAGAACAAGGACAATGGGTCCAAGAGATGTGGTGCTAGGAAGAGAAAGGGTAAGTGTAAGGTAAGTAGCCTCAGTTCAAAGGAAAACCAAGAGAGGAAAAGAGATTTTGGCAAAGGTCAAATGTTGCTTGTGCCATTCTATAAGGCACTATGCGCAAAAATTGTTTGCAGCAATCATTTTCCTCTCACCCATGAACATTGGTTCATAGAGTTCCGTCCTCTGCCCAATGGGAGCAGAAGTATCCTCGTGGGAACAAAGAATTATTAAAGTTAAGAGGTTGGGCAACTACAAAAACGAATTTGCGTAGTGGCCACTCTTTATCTTTATAAATGTTTTGTGTTCTAGATACTGAACGGAACTCATTATTAGATGTTTTTCCGTGAGAGAACTTAAGATATAATATGATCTACATGTTTATCATGACTCCGTAGTGTTAGTTCTGGTTTTATGACAATGGTTGTGTTGTGATACACTTTGAATTACATTCCCGTAATTCAACTAGTTGCTTTATTGTGTCTTCCTATGTGGTTGATACATCTATTTGGCAAGTGCGTGTGGGACGCAATTACGTACTAGCAAAGGAGAATTTGTGAGGACAAATTCCCAATGCTAGTTTGTAAACGTTGCCTTACAGACAAAGCAACCTGTTGCTGTGTCTTCCTCTGTGGTTGATACACCTATTTGTCAAGTGCGTGTGGGACGCAATTACGTATTAGCAAAGGAGAATTTGAGAGGACAAATTCCCAATGCTAGTTTGTAAATGTTGCCTTACAGACAAAGCAACCTCAGAACTATTTAGTCATGAAATCAGAAAACCCGCTTTCATCAAATTAGTACACTCGGACATCAGTGGTCCGATAAGTGTGGGGGCAAGGCAAGTGGCCCAGTATTTTCTCACATTTACGTGATGAAATTAGGGATAGTTAGACAACTAACTATTCCACACACTCCACAGCAAAATGAGTTGCTCCTGGAGTTGGTTAAGTTGATAATGACTCAGGTGAACGTTCCTATTGGGGAGATGCTTTACCAACAATCACTTTCGTACTTAACCATATGCCATTTCAAATTATGTGAATGATTCCTGATGAGTTTTAGTTAGGTAAAAGACCTGATTAGAGTATGCTGAGACCAGAAGGGTATAAAGCATACTTGATCCTTCCTGTGAGTATAGGAAGCTTGACCCTAGAGGTAACTAGCGTGTCTTGGTAAGATAGCTTGGTCACTCAAAAGGATGCGTCTTCATTAGTGAGAATGAAGACACTCCGGTCACATAATTTGAGTCTAAGGATGTAGTGGTCCTTAAGACAAACTTTTCTAGAGCAAGGGAGACGGATTTTGGGATGTGCATCTTTATTGAAAGAAGGTGGACCTACAACGCGTTGAGAGAAGCGTATAGACGCATCTCCAGTTGCTGAGTCCAGCGGGAGTAATGCTTATAAGGAGCATATCTCCACGAAGCACAATCCAAGAGGAGTACTAGATGAGTACTAAATTATCAAGTAGAGCCTTTGATAGTTCAAAAGGCTCTCTCCAGCCCTACTAGTAAAAGTTGGACTAAGACGATGGAAGAAGAAAAGACGAAGTCTATAAGGACATACCAAGTATAAGACTTGGTGGCTCTACCCCGCGTCACAAGGCATTTTGAGAACAAATGTGCTCTCAAAAGTTAGGGGAGGCAGATGGGTCAATCGACCACTACTAGGCACACTCAGCAGTGAAGAAGTACACACAACAAGAAGGTATTGACTGTGACGAAACCTTCTTGTTCATTGTGTGGTCAGAGTCTGATTCTAGCATTGGTCACCAGTTTAAGTCTGGGGTACATCGATTAGGATGTCAAGACCGTTTTTCTTGTATGGCAAACTAGATGAAAGGATCTACGTGCACGAGCACATAGGTCTCATGGCAAAAGGCCAGGAGCGCAGAGTATGTCGACTTCAAGGATCTGTCAAGATCTCACATATTGATCTAGACTCGTGGTAATTGACCACTTAGTCCATTTCAAGAAAGCTGAGAGTATTTCATTACCCTCACGCTCTATGTAGAGGACATATGGCTAGCTAGAAATGACACAAAGGCTGCTTTAGCCAATTAAGGATGGCTATCCTTTCATCTTTTAAGATAAAGGAAAAGGTTTAGACAGTGGGAGTCGAGATTCTTGGAGAATGCTCCAAGAATCGACTCACTTTGTCACAAGAATCCTATGAAGAAGAGATTCTTGGCGGATTCCATTTGAGGGGATCTGAATCCGAGTGATGTGCTAGTTGCAAGAGACAAGAATTTGAGTCTTGCTACACGTCTTTAGACTAAGTCAGAGATGGAGTCATTGGATAGTATTTTGATACATGTAGTTGGTAGCTTGAAGTACAATTAGAATTGTACTCGCTCCAATGTGGTTTTTGTAGTACGCTTTGTGAGCCGTTATCAGTCAAACCTAGGTCAAACACACTGTTTAGAGTATTTTGAGGTACTCGTAGGGCGCTGCTGACAATCGGTTGTTTTCATCATATTAGTGACTCGCAAACGGCGGGCCAAACATTGATGACGATTGGGTAAGAGACTTGGATGAGAGGACATCCACGTCTTGGTGTGCTTTGCTAAGCACTGGATCCATCTTGCAGAGAAGCAAGTAAGGATTATGCATTTCTCTGTCCACTAGGGACATAGAGTTCATTGCATTATCATCAGCAGTACAGGGCAGTTTGGATTGGAAGATCTAAAGTCACTTATAGATCGCAGAAAGAGCTGTTGACCTAGTGACATTGATCTCATCAAGTCAAACAGCTATGGTTTACACCAAAGAAAGCCTAAGTACCACAAGAGAACGCAACATAACTTTGTATGAGACATCGTTACACAGTAGTTAACTACCCTGCTGTGTCAGTCTTAGCATCAAGTGACCGAAGAGAGGGTCCTCACAGTATGACATGTGATAGAGCATTGGCTCTATACCCTCACGGACCCGCATTGGTGGGTTGGCTGTATAGAGATACAAGCCACAAAAGAAGTGTTTTTGATACACTGGATTGCTTAGAACCAGGGTGATTTAACATAATTTATGTCATGAGGACAAACTTTGTGAGAGCTCTATTCCTTGATCATAAGTAAAGTGTGATGCCTAGGCTTACCTTTATTTTGTGTGGATCAAGAAACAGAGGTACTTATTACACAATATATAAAGTATGTCGTACAGGCTTTGGAGGTTGGCTCTCTCACACGAGCAACCGCCTTGGACACGCAGGTGGTGTGGGCCAAGATGAGACTTGGGTGCTTTTTTCTTGAACACCAAAATGGGATATAGTCTGAATATCCAGAGGCAGCTGAAAAGCGTCGAGTGTTTGACAGGAAAACACCACTGAGAACTGATAAGTCGCCCTAGTAAGTGTACTAGGATGAGATCCGCTAAGATGATGAGGTCTTATGATCGAATTATGAATTCCCGCTATTCATAATGCATGTAGCCAGACGTGAGTGCTCCACTTGGCGCTATGTGAAGCGAGCGAAGTGTGGTAGCAAACTCAGGTCAGATTCTAAGTGAGTTTGGACTAAGGTCTGTGTGGTGTAAGTGATTGAGGGTTAAAATTGACATACGTTCGAGAACACCCCAACGTGTGTTTCATACCGCATGTGCTATAAGAACCGCAAGGGAAGCATGTGAAAGAATCCCTGCTTCAATGCTGTGTGAGTCCCTGAAAGGATGCATCAATCCTTTCAAAGGGTACCCTTATGCACTTTGACTCTGTCATGAAGAGATAAGGTAGTGCTCGCGACTTTGATATCTTTCCAAGAGGCTATGGAAAAATACGGCCCGATGGAAGACTGTCAGGAAAGCAGCTATCTTTGATTGAACTGATAAGAGCCGAAAGGAAGATTGTGTTGACATATGCATGTGTGATAGTATCCTGAGGTCGACCCATTATGTGATCCCTTTAAGGTTCTCATGGATGTGGATATCTATTGCAACTGAGTGTGGCTGAAGTCCTAGTCTTATTGTAGACTTCGAGGGATTGGACTAGCCATGTATATGAACACGTCTAGGGAACCCATGACACTATTTTTCGGTGAGACATGTGGTCACATCATCAGACACTTGGGTTGTAGCATCACTTATAGCTGGGCCCTAACAGGCTTCTAGTATAAGGCTCCCACATATCGTGCCAAGCGGTCACGACTGACACGGAGTATGAAAGAAGACAACGAGAGAAAGAGAAATAGAGAAGTCCTTTGTGATAAGGATATTCATGGGCCTCCCACCATGTGCGAGTGGGAGTATGTTGGATATATTGGGGTCTTCGGGACTAAATATCCGCCCATGTTGGAGTCCGATCGGGTCATGTGAGGATCCGTTGGAAAGCTTGCAGAGAGATGAAGAGAACGAAACGAAAATGACTCTCGTCGGAGGTCACACGAGCCCATACTCGTGGCCCAAAGTGGGCTAGGTGATCATGATGGAAGTGAATATTTTGTTCACTTTCCAAGTCCCACATTGCTTGCGTCAATGATGGGAGCTCTCTCATCCTCCTATAAATAGGAGTGACTCCACCCCTTTCTGGTTGCTCATTTCCATGTGTTGGAAAAGGGGGTCCCGTTTGGGAACTCCACTCAGTATAAGTTTTCTCTTTCTCTTGAGTCCTCTTCCGCGCATCAGTCGTGGACATGTGGCTCTACCTCTCGTAGGTAGAGTCCTCCGTTTGGTGCGGCCCCTTTATGGTGTTCGTCGTTTGGAGGACAGCCTTGGTGGAGCAGAGGCAATGGCAAGATCCAAGCTTTTAGCGATGGCGTCCAGGTTAGTTGCTTCCGCAATATTTATTTTTGCCTAGATTTATTTTCGGTTTTTCATTTAGGTCCCTGGGTCGGACCGGGTCATGTGGATCTGGGCCTTTCCCTACATTACATTCCAACACTTCATGACACTAATTTTTTTTTTAATTTTACTTGACTGAATATATATCATTTATTTTATCCTACAAAAATAAGCGTGCCAACCATTTTTTTTTGGGCCACCTCGGCCAGCATGTCCCAATGCTTGTTAATTATAAGCAAATAGGTTGGGCAAAGAGCACAATCTTAAAATGGGTCGTTATTTTTTTGACAGTTTTTTATTTTGTGGGAATGGGCCACTCTAGTTAGTTAGATCCATTTTTGCAGTCTTATTTACATCTTTGTTAATATAGTACTTGAAATTGCCAATTCAAGTTTGATTAATTGATTGACTAAATTCTCTCTCTTATTTTTTTTGACAAAAAAATTGTAAATTCAAGTTGAATTTAAAGTTAAATTAAATGACTAATTTTACACAAAACAATATATGAAACTGGAAAAGAAATGAAAAACTGACAAAAGTTTTCGTTATAGTGATATTAGGCTTCAATAACCTTGTTTTACAGTTTGAAAAGTAAAGAGTATACTATAAAAGTTTGGTTTTATGGGCGTACTGAACATTCTTTCAATTATTTAATGGTAGTTTTTAATATTAATAAAAACTCACACTAATAAAAGTTTACCTCGAATAAATTAGAGATTAAGGTCATATTTAATTAGAGGGAGGTATGGATTGCAGGAGATAATTTTCCTCCTTTTTGTATCATTGTTTGGTTGGGAGAGAGAAAATGGATAGGGAACAAATCTTTCTTTCCTCTTTTCTTTTTTTTCCACCTCGGCCCCCTTCTTTCTTTCTAGCTACCTTCTCTGCCATTTTTTCATTATTGAACTTAATTCATCTATTTAATTAATTTCCTTGTAGGTAAAGGTGATATCCATTAAGTATTTTCGAAAGACATAAGGCAACAAAGATTCACGAGATCTTGTTATTAGAAGGTAAGTTCATATTTGACCCATTTCTTTATGTTTTTTAGTACAGGGTGATTATTCAGTTTATACTCTTCTCTTGCTGGTATTGTTGGTATGTTCATGCTTGGAATTGGAAAATTCAAAATTATAGGGTTGAGGATGCACTACTGTTGAATACTTGCCATTTCTTTGTTTCACTTATCTCTACTCACTTAGCTCCCCAAAAGAAATATTACTTGATTTCTCTATTTTGTGTAGAGATGAAAGTTGTGTTTTGATTATAAAGATTATTCTTTAACCTTGTTATTTCTTTTCCAACTATTGACATATAGTTTTATA
>JAAIUW010000336.1:0-28468 GCA_014851425.1 Senna tora | reverse complement strand
TATGGTTTAAGGTTAGGGTTAGGGTTTAGGCTCTAGGGTCTGGGGTATAGGGTTTAGGGCTTAGTGTTTAGGGTTTGGGTTTTGCATCTAGGGTTTAGTGTTTTATGGTTTAAGGTTTGGGTTGGGATTTAGGGTTTAGGGTTTAGGGTTTTAGGGTTTAAGGTTTAGGATTTAGGGATAAGGGTTTAGAGATTTGGGGTTTAGGGTTTAGGGTTTAGGATTTAGGGTTGAGTGTTTAGAGTTTTAGGGTTTAGGGTCTAGGGTCTAGGGTTTAGGGATTAGGGCTTAGTATATAGGGCTTAGAGTTGAGGGTTTAGGGTTTAGGATCTAGGGTTTTGGGATTAGAATTTAGGACTTAGGGATTAGGGCTTAGGGTCTAGGGTTTAGGGTTTAGCGTCTAGGGTGTATGGTTTAGGGTTTAGGATTTAGGTTCTAGGATTTAGGGTTTAGGTTGTAGGGTCTGGGGTCTAGGGTGTAGGATCTAGGGTTTAGGCATTAGGGTTTAACGTCTAGGGTCTAGGGTCTAGGTTTTAGGCTCTACGGTCTGGGGTCTAGGGTTTAGGGTCTAGGGTCTAGGGTTTAGGGTTTGAGGTTTAGGTTTTAGGGTTTAGTGTTTATGTTTTAGGGTTTAGGGTTTAGGGTTTAGGGTCTAGGGTTTAGCGTTTAGAGTGTAGGGCTTAAGATTTAGGGTTTAGGGTTTAGGCTCTAGGGTTTAGGTTTTATGATTTATGGTTTAGGGCTTAAGGTTTAGGGTTTATGGTTTAGGGTCTAGGGTTTTGGGATTAGTGTTTAGGAATTAGGGATCAGGGTTTCCGGTCTATAGTTTGGGATTTAGGGTTTAGAGTTTAACGTTTAGGGTCTAGGGTCTAGAGTTTTGGGGCTAGGGTCTAGGGTTCAGGGTTTAGGATTTAGGGTTTGGGATTCAGGGTTTAGGGTTCAAGGTTTAGGGTTTAGGGTTTCGGGTTTAAGGTATAGGGATTCGGGTCTAGGGTCTAGAGTTTTGGGGCTAGGGTTTACGGTTTACGGATGAGAGTTTAGGGGATCAGGGTTTAGTGTTTTGTGTTTAAGGTCTAGGGTCTAGGGTCTAAGCTTTAGCGTTTAGGGTTTAGTGTTTAGGGTTTTAGGTTTAGGGTTTATGGTTTAGCGTCTAGGGTTTTGGATTTAGTGTCTAGGGTTTAGGGTCTAGGGTTTAAGGTTTAAGGTTTAAGGTTTAGGGTTTACAGCTTAGGGTTTTGAGTTTTAGGTTTAGGGTTTAGGCTCTAGGGTCTTGGGTCTAGGGTTTAGGGTCTAGGGTTTTGGCTCTGGGTTCTAGTGTTTAGGGTTCTATGGTTTAAGGTTAGGGTTAAGATTTAGGGTTTAGGGTTTCAGTTTTTAGGGTTTTAGGGTTTAAGGTTTAGGGTTTATGGTTGAGGATTTAGGGTCTAGGGTTTAGGTTTTAGGGTTTAGTGTCTATGGTTTAGGGTCTAGGGTTTAGCATTTGGGGTGTAGGATTTAGGGTTTAGGTTTTAGGGTCTAGTGTTTAGGGTTTAGGGTCAATGGTTTAGAGTTTAGGGTAAAGGGTACAGCGCTTATGGTTTAGGGTTTAGGGTTTAGGGTTTAGGGTTTAGGGTTTAGGGTTTAAGGTTTAGGGTCTAACCTTTACGATTTAGGGTTGAGGGTTTAGAGTTTTGGGGTTTAGGGTTTAGGGTTTAGGGCCTAGGGTCTAGGTTCTAGGGTTTAGGGTTTAGGGTCTAGGGCTTAGGATTTAAGGTTTAGGGATTAGGGCTTAGGGTTTAGGTTTTAGGGTCCAGGGTTTAGGGATTAGGGTATAGGATTTAGGGTTTAGGGTTTGGGGTTTAGCATTTACGGTCTAGGGTTTAGAGTTTAGGGCTTAGCGTTTAGGGTTTAGGGTTTAGGGTCTAGAGTTTGGGGGTTTAGGGTTTAGTGTTTTGCGTTAAAGGTCCTGGGTCTAGGGTTTAGAGTTTAGGGGTTTAGGGTTTAGTGTTTTGGGTTTAAGGTCTAGGCTCAATGGTTTAGATTTTAGGGTATACGGTATAGGGTTTACATTTATGGTTTAGGGTTTAGGGTTTAAGGTCTAGGGTCTAGGGTTTAAGGTTTAGAGTTTAGGGTTTAGGGTTTAGAGTGTAGGGTTCAAGATTTAGGGTCTATGGTTTAGGGTTTATGATTTAGGGCATAGGGTTTAGGGTTTAGGGTTTAGGGTTTAGGGTCTAGGGTTTAGGGTTTACGGTTTACTGTTTATGGTTTTGGGTTTAGAGTTTAGGCGTTTTGGGTTTTGGGTTTAGGGTTTAGGGTCCAAGGTCTAGGGTTTAGGGTATAGGGTATAGGGTTTAGGGTTTAGGGTTTAGGGTTTAGAGTTTAGGGTTTTTGGTTTTGGTTTAGGGTTTAGGGATTTAGGGTTTAGGGTCTAGGGTTTAGGGTCTAGGGTTTAGGGTTTACTGTTTAGGGTTTAGTGTTTAATGTTTTATGGTTTATGATTAGTGTTAGTGTTTAGGCTCTAGGGTCTGGGGTATAGGATTTAGGGTCTAGGGTGTAGGGTTTGGGGAATAGGATTTAGGGTTCAGGGCTTAGAGTTTAGAGTTTTGGGTTTATGGATTTAGGGTTTAGGGTCTAGGGTTTAGGGTTTAGGCTCGATGGTCTAGGGTTTTGGGTTTTATGGTTTAAGGTTAGTGTTAGGATTTAGGGTTTAAGGTTTAGGGTTTTAGGGTTTAAGGTTTTGGATTTAAGGATAAGGGTTTAAAGTTTTGAGGTTTAGGATTTAGGGTTTAGGATTTAGGGTTGAGGGTTTATTGTTTTAGGGTTTAGGGTCTAGGGTCAAGGGTTTAGGATTTAGAGATTATGGCTTAGGGTCTAAGGCTTAGAGTTGAGGGTTAAGGGTTTAGGATCTAGGGTTTTGGGATTAGGGTTTAGGATTTAGGGGTTACGGTCTAGGGTTTAGGGTGTAGGGTGTAGGGTTTAAGATTTAGGGTCTAGGGTTTAGGGTTTATGATTTAGGGCACAGGGTCTAGGGTTTAGGGTCTAGGCTTTAGGGTTTAGGGTTTAGGGTTTAGGTCTAGGGTCTAAGGTTTAGGGTTCAGGGTTCACGGTTTAGGGCCTAGAGTTTAGGATTTAGGGTTTAGGGTTTAGTGTTTAGGGGTTCAGGGTTTTGGGTTTACGGTTTAGGGTTTAGGATTTAAGGTCTAGGTTTTAGGGTATCGGGTATACGGATTAGGGTTTAGGGTTTAGAGTTTCGGGTTTTTGGTTTTGGGTTTAGGGTGTAGGGATTTAGGGTTTAGGGTCTAGGTTCTAGGGTTTAGGGTCTAGGGTCTAGAGTTTTGGGTTTAGGGTTTAGAGTTTTATGGTTTAAGGTTAGGGTTAGGGTTTAGGCTCTAGGGTCTGAGGTATAGCGTTTAGGGATTAGGGCTTAGTGTTTAGGGTTTTGGGTTGTGCATCTTGGGCTTAGGGTTTTATGTTTTAAGGTTTGGGTTAGGATTTAGGGTTTAGGGTTTTAGGGTTTAGGGTTTAGGATTTAGGGATAAGGGTTTAGATATTTGGGGTTTAGGGTTTAGGGTTTAGGATTTAGGGTTGAGTGTTTAGAGTTTTAGGGTTTAGGGTTTACAGATTAGGGCTTAGTATATAGGGCTTAGAGTTGAAGGTTTAGGGTTTAGGATCTAGGGTTTTGGGATTAGAATTTAGGACTTAGGGATTAGGGCTTAGGGTCTAAGGTTTAGGGTTTAGCGTCTAGGGTGTATGGTTTAGGGTTTAGGATTTAGGTTCTAGGATTTAGGCTTTAGGCTGTAGGGTCTGGGGTCTATGGTGTAGGATCCAGGGTTTAGGGTTTAGGGTTTAACGTCTAGAGTCTAGGGTCCAAGGTCAAGGGTCTAGCATCTAGGGTTAAAGGTTTAGGGTATAAGATTTAAGGTTTAGAGTCTAGGGTTAATGGTTTTGAGTGTAGGGTTTAAGATTTAGGGTTTAGGGTTTAGGGTTTATGATTCATGGTTTCGGGCATAGGGTATATCGTTTACGGTCTAGGGTTTAGGGTTTCGGATCTAGGGTTTAAGGTTCAGGGTTTAGGGTTTTGGTTTAGGGTTTTGGGTTTACGGTTTACGGTTTAGGGTTTACGGTTTACGGTTTAGAGTTTAGGGGTTAAGGGTTTTAGGTTTAGGGTGTGGGGTCTAGGGTTTAGGATGTAGGGTTTAGGGTTTAGGGTTTAGGTATTAGGGTTTTTGGTTTAGGCTTCAGGCTTTAGGTATTTAGGGTTTAGGGTCTATGGTCTAGGGTTTAGAGTTTAAGGTCTAGAGTTTAGGGCTTACGGTTTAGGGTTTTATGGTTTAAGATTAGGGTTAGTGTTTTGTCTCTAGGGTCTGGGGTATAGGGTTTAGGGTGTAGGGTGTAGGGTTTAGGGAATAGGATTTAGGGTTTAGGGTTTAGAGTTTTGGGTTTTGGGTTTTGGGTCTAGGGTTAAGGGATTTAGGGTTTAGGGTCTAGGGTTTAGGGTTTATGGTCTAGGGTTTAGGGTCTAGGGTTTAGGCTCTATGGTCTAGGGTTTAGGGTTTTATGGTTTAAGGTTACGTTTAGGATTTAGGGTTTAGGGTTTAGGGTTTTAAGGTTTAGGGTTTTGGATTTAAGGATAAGGGCTTAGAGTTTTAGGGTTTAGGGTTTAGGGTTTAGGGTTTAAGATTTAGGGTTGAGGGTTTATTGTTTTAGGGTTTAGGGTTTAGGGTTTAGAGATTTTGGCTTAGGGTTTAGGGCTTCGAGTTAAGGGTTAAGGGTTTAGGATCTAGGGTTTTGGGATTAAGGTTTTGGATTTAGGGATTAGTGTTTAGGGTCTAGGGTTTAGGGTTTAGCGTCTAGGGTGTAGGGTTTAGGGTTTAGGGTTTAGGTTCTAGTATTTAGGGTTTAGGCTGCAGGGTCTAGGATCTAGGGTTTAGGGTCTAGGGTTTAGGGTGTAGGGTTTAGGGTTTAGGGTTTAGGGTCTACGGTTCAAGGTCTAGGGTCTATGGTTTAAGGTTTAGAGTAAAGGATTTAGGGATTAGGGTTTATGGTTTACGGTTTGAGTGTATGATTTAAGATTTAACGATTACGGTTTAGGCTCTAGGGTTTTGTTTTTATGATTCAGGGTTTTGGGCATAAGGTTTATTGTTTATGCTCTAGGGTTTAAGGTTTAAGGTTTAAGGTTCAGGGTTTAGGGTCTAGGATTTAGGGTTTAGGGTTCAAGGTTTAGGATTTAGGGTTTTGGGTTTAAGGTTTAGGGTTTCGGGTCTAGGGTTTAGAGTTCAGGGTCTAGGGTTCAGGTTTAGGGTCTTGGGTTTAGGGTTTAGTGTTTACTGTTTTGGGTTTAAGGTCTATGGTATAGGATTTAGGGTTTAGGGTTTAGGGCTTAGAGTTAGGGTTTAGGGTCTACGGTTTCGGGTTTAGCTTCTAGGGTTTAGGGTTTAGCGTTTAGGGTCTAGGGTTTAGGGTTTAAGCTCTAGGGTCTAGGGTTTAGTGTGTAGGGTCTAGCGTCTAGGGTTTAGGATTTAGGGTTTTAGGTTTAGGGTTTACAGTTTAGGGTTTAGCATTTAGGGTTTTGGGTTTTGGGTTTAAGGATTAGAGTTTAGGGTTTCTAGGTTTAGGGTCTACGGTTCAGGGTTTAGTGACAAGGGTTTAGGTTCTAGGGTTTAGGGTGTAGGGTTTAGGGTTTAGAGTTTAGGGTTTAGAGTTTAGGGATTTAGGGTTTAGGGTTTAAGCTCTAGGGCCGAGGGTCTAGGGTTTAGGATCTGGGGTCTAGGGTTTAGGGTTTTAGGGTTTAGAGTCTAGGGTTTAGGGTCTAGGGTTTAGGGTTGAGGGTTTAGAGTTTTGCGTTTTAGGGTTTAGTTTTTAGGGTATAAGGTCTTGGGACTAGGGTTTAGGGATTAGAGCTTGGGTTTAGGGTTTAGGGTCTAGGGTTTAGGGTCTAGGGTTTAGGGTCTAGTGTTTAGTGTTTAGGGTTTAGGGTTTAGGGTTTAGGGTGTAGGGTTTAGGGTTTAGGGTGTAGGGTTTAAGGTCTAGGGTTTAGTGTCTAAGGTTTACGGTTTAGGGTGTAGGGCTTAGGGTTTAGGGTTTATCATCTAGGGTTTAGGGTTTCGGGTTTAGGGCTCAGGGTCTATGGTTTAAGGTTTAGGCTCTAGGGTCTGGGGTCTAGGGTTTAGGTTGCAGGGTCTAGGGTCTAGGGTTTAGGGTCTAGGGTCTAGGGTTTGGGGTTTAGAATGGAGGGTTTAAGATTTAGGGTTTAGGGTTTAGGCTCTAGGGTTTAGGGTTTAGGCTCTAGGGTTTAGGTTTTAAGGTTAAGGTTCAGGGTTTAGGGTCTTGGGTTTATGGTTTAGGGTTTAGGGTTCAGGGTTTTGGGTTGAAGGTCTAGGGCTTAGGATCTAGTGTTTTGGGATTAGGGTTTACGGTTTAGGGTTTAGGGTTTAGGGTTTGCAGTCTAGAGTTTAGGGTTTTGCATCTAGGGTTTAGGGTTTAAGGTCTAGGGTTTAGAGTTTTGGGGTTTAGGGTTTAGTGTTTTGGGTTTAAGGTCTAGGGTCTAGGGTTTAGGGTTTAGGGATTAAAGCTTAGGGTTTAGGGCTTACGGCTTAGAATTTAAGGTTTAGGGTTTAGGGTTTAAGGTTTAGGGTCTAGGGTTTAGCGTTTATCGTCTACGGTTTAGGGTTTAGAGTGAAAGGTTTAGGGTTTAGGGTCTAGGGTTTAGGGGTTAGGGTTTAGGCTCTAGGCTCTAGGGTTTACGGTTTAGACTCTAGGGTTTAGGTTTTAGGGTTTAGAGTTTAGCATTTAGGGTTTTGAGTTTTGGGTTGACGGATTAGGGATGAGGTTTCTGGGTTTAGGTTCTAGGGTTCAGGGTTTAGGGTCCAGGGTTTACGGCCTAGGGTTTAGGGTTTTGGGTTTAGGGATTTAGGGTTTAGGGTCTAGGGTTTACGATTTAGGCTCTAGGGTCTAGGGTCTAGGGTTTAGGCTCTAGGGTTTAGGGTTTTATGGTTTAAGGTTAGAGTTAGGGTTTAGGGTTTCGGGCTTAGGGTTTTAGGGTTTAAGGTTTAGAGTTTAGGGTTTAGGGTCTAGGGTTTAGGTTTTTGGGTTTAGTGTCTATGGTTTAGGGTCCAGGGTTTAGGTTTTAGGGTCTAAAGTTATGAGTTTAGGGTATAGGGTTTAGGGTTTAGGGTCTATGGTTTATGGTTTAGGGTGTAGGGTCTAGGGTTTAGGGTTTAGGGTTTAGGGTTTTGGGTTTAGGGTTTTGGGATTAGGGATTAGGGTTTAGGGTTTCTGGGTTTAGTGTCTAGGGTTCCGGGTTTAAGGTCTAGGGTTTAAGGTTTAGGGTTTAGGGTTTTGGGTTTTGGGTTTAGGAATTTAGGGTTTATGGTTTAGGGTTTTATGGTTTATGGTTTAGGGATTAGGGTTTAGGATCTAGGGTCTAGGGTTTAGGGTTTAGGGTTTAGGGTTTTGGGTCTTGGGTTTAGGTTTTACGGTTTAGTGTCTAGTATTTAGGGTTTAGGATTTAGGGTCTACGGTTTAGGGTTTAGGGTTTAGAGTTTAGGGTATAGGGTTTAGGGTTTAGGGTATAGGGTTTCGGTTTTAGAGTTTATTGTCTAGGGTTTAGGGTTTGGGGTCATGGCTCTAGGGTTTAAGGTTTAGGGTTTAGGGTTTAGGGTCTAGGGTTTAGGGTTTAGGGTTTAGGGTCTAGGGTCTAGGGTTTAGAGTTTTTGATTTATGGTTTATGGTTTTGGGTTTTGTGCTTAGGGTTTAGGGTCTAAGGTTTAGGGTTTAGGGTTTAGAGTTTTCGGTCTAGGGTTTAGGGTTTAGGTTCTAGAGTCTAGGGTCTAAGGTTTAGGGTTTAGGGTTTAGGGTTTTGGGTTTAGGGATTTAGGGTTTAGGGTTTAGGGTTTTAAGGTTTAAGGTTTAGGGATTAGTGTTTAGGGTCTAGGGTTTAGGGTTTAGGGTTTAGGGTTTACGATTTTGGGTCTTGGGTTTAGGTTTTACGGTTTAGTGTCTAGTATTTAGGGTTTAGGATTTAGGGTCTACGGTTTAGGGTTTAGGGTTTAGGATTTAGAGTTTAGGGTATAGGGTTTAGGGTTTAGGGTATAGGGTTTCGGTTTTAGAGTTTATTGTCTAGGGTTTAGGGTTTGGGGTCATGGCTCTAGGGTTTAAGGTTTAGGGTTTAGGGTTTAGGGTCTAGGGTTTAGGGTTTAGGGTTTAGGGTCTAAGGTATAGTGTTTAGGGTTTTTGATTTATGGTTTAGGGTTTTAGGTTTTGGTATTAGGGTTTAGGGTCTAAGGTTTAGGGTTTAGGGTTCAAGGTTTTGGGTCTAGGGTTTAGGGTTTAGGGTCTAGGGTCTAGGGTCTAGGGTCTAGGGTTTAGGGTCTAGGGTTTAGGTTTTAGGGTTTAGTGTCTAGGGTTCTTGGTCTATGTTTTAATGTTTGGGGTGTAGGGTGTTGTGTCTAGGTTTTAGCGTCTAGAGTTTAGTGTTTAGGGTATAGGGTTTAGGGTTTAGGGTTTAGGGTGTATGGTTTAGGTTTTAGGCTTTAGTGTCTAGGGTTTAGGGTTAAGGGTTTAGGATTTGGGGTCTAGGATTTAGGTTTTGGGTTTGAGGGTTTAGGGTTTAGGGTCTAGGGTTTAAAGTTTAGGGTTTAGGTTTAGGGTTTAGGGTATAGGGTTTAGAGTTTAGGGTTTAGGGTTTAGGGTTTAGGTTTATGGGTTTGGGGCTTAGGGTTTAGGATCTAGTCTTTAGGGTTTTGAGTGTAGGGTTTAAGATTTAGGATATAGGGTTTATGGTATAAGGTTTACAGTTTAGGGTTTAGGGTTTTTGGTTTTGGGCTTAGGGTTTAGGGTCTAGGGTTTAGGGTTTAGGGTTTAGGGTCTACGGTTTAGGGTTTAGGGTCTAGGGTTTAGGGTTTGGGGTATAGGATTTAGGGTTTATGTTTTAGGGTGTACGGTTTGGGGTTTAGGATCTACAGTTTAGAGTTTAGGGTACAGAGTATAGGGTTTAGGGTATAGAGTCTAGGGTTTAGGTTTTAGGGTTTAGTGTCTTGGGTTTAGAGTTTAGGGTTTAGGATTTAGGGTCCAGTGTTTAGGGTTTATGGCTCAGGGTTTAGGGTTTAGGGTTTAGGGTCTAGGGTCTAGGTTCTAGGGTTTAGGGTTTAGCATTTAGGGTTTAGGTTTTAGGGGTTAGTGTCTAGGGTATAGGGTTTAAGGTTTGTGGTCTAGGATTTAGGGCTTAGGTTTTAGGGTCTACAGTTTAGGGTTTAGGATCTAGGGTTTAGAGTTTAGGGTATAGGGTATAGGGTTTAGGGTTTAGGGTCTAGGGTTTAGTTTTTAGGGTTTAGTGTCTAGGGTTTATGGTCTAGGGTCTAGAGTTTAGGGTTTAGGATTTAGGGTCCTGTGTTTAGGGTTTCGGGTTCAGGGGTTAGGGTTTAGGGTTTAGGGTCTAGGGTCTAGGGTCTAAGGTCTAGGGTCTACGGTCTATGGTATAGTGTTTAGGGTCTAGGGTCTAGGGTTTAGGTTTTAGGGTTTAGTGTCTAGGGTTTAGGGTCTAGGGTTTAGGGTTTGGGATCTAGGATTTAGGGTCGTTGATTTAGGGTTTAAGGTTTAGGGTATGGAGTCTAGGGTTTAGGTTTTAGGGTTTAGTGTCTAGGGTTTAGGGTCTAGGGTTTAGGGTTTGGGATCTAGGATTTAGGGTTTAGGGTTTAGGGTTTAGGGTTTAGGGTTTAGGGTTTTAGGTTTAGGGTCTAGGATCTAGGGTGTAGGGATTAGGGTTTAGGGTATAGGGTGTAAGATTTAGAGTTTAGGGTTTAGGGTTTCGGGTTTAGGGTCTAGAGTCTAGGGTCTAGGGTTTATGGTCTAGGTTTTAGGGTTTGGGGTCTAGGGTTTAGGATTTAGGATCTAGGGTCTAGGGTATAGGGTTTTGGGTTTAAGGTTTAGGGTTTAGGGTTTAGGGTTTAGGGTTTGGGGTCTAGGGTTTAGGGTGTAGAGTGTAGGGTTTAAGATTTAGGGTTTCGGGTTTAGGGTCTAGCGTTTCAGGTTATGATTTAGGGTTTAGGATTTTGGGTTTTAGGCTTAGGGTTTAGGGTTTAGGGTTTAAGGTTTATGGTTCAGGGTTTAAGGTTTAGGGTTTAGGGTTTAGGGTTTAGGGTTGAAGGTTTAGAGTTTAGGGTTTAGGGTTCAGGGTTTAAAATTTAGGGTTTAGGGTTTAAGGTTTAGGGTTTCGGGTCTAGGGATGAGAGTTTAGGGTCTAAGGTTTAGGGATTAGAGTTTTTGGGTTTAGGGTTTAGGGTTTAAGGTCTTGGGTCTAGGGTTTAGGGTTTAGAGATTAGGGCTTAGGGTTTAGGGCTTAGGGTTTAGTGTCTAGGGTTTTGGGATTAGGGTCTAGGGTTTAGGGTTTAACGTTTAGGGTTTAAGGTTTAGGGTTTTGGGTTTAAGGTTTAGGGTTAAAAGTTTAGGGTTTTTGGTTTAGGGTTTAAGGTTTAGGGTTTAGGGTTTAGGTATTAGCATCTAGGGTTAAGGGTGTAGGGTCTAGGGTTTAAGGTGTAGGGGCTAGGGTTTCGGGTTTAGGGCTTAGAATTTAAGGTTTTAGGTTTAGGATTTAGAGTTTAGGGTTTTGGGTTCTTGGTTTAGGGATCAGGGTGTAGGGTTTCTGGGTTTAGGGTCTAGGGTTTAGGGTCTAGGATTTAGGGTTTAGGGATTAGGGTTTAAGGTTTACAGTTTAGTGTTTTGGGTTCTAGGTTTAGGGATTTAGGGTATAGGGTCTAGGGTTTAAGGTTTAGGGTGAAGGGTCAGGAGTTTAAAGTTTATGATTTAGGGCCTAGTGTTTAGGGTTTCGGGTTCAGGGTTTAGGGCATAGTGTTTTGGGTTTCAGGTTCAGGTTTTAGGATGTAGGTTTTTGAATTTGGGGTTTAGGGTTTAGGGTTTATGGTTGTGGGTTTAGGGTTTAGTCTCTAGGGTCTTGGGTCTAGTGTTTAGCGTCTATGGTTTAGGGTTTAGGGTTTTGGGTTTTGTGTTTAGGATTGAGGGTTTTAGGTTTAGGGTTTACAGTTTAGGGTTTAGGGTTTAGGGTTAAGAGTTTAGGGTTTTGGGTTTAGGGTTTAGGGATTAACGTTTAGGGTTTCTGGGTTTATGGTCTGGGGTTCAGGGTTTAGGATCTAGGGTTTAGGGTTTAGGGTATAGGGTTTAGGGATTAGGGATTTGGGTTTGGGGTTTTGAATTTTGGGTTTAGGGATTTAGGGTTAAGGGTTTAGGGTTTAGGGTCTAGGGTTTAGGTTTTAGGGTTTAGTGTGTAAGGTTTAAGGTTTGGGGTCTAGGATTTAGGGTCTAGGGTTTAGGGTCTACGGTCCAGGATTTAGGGTTTAATGTTTAGGGTTTAGGGTCTAGTGTCTAGGGTTTAGGGTTTAGGGTTTAGGGTTTAGGGTTTAGTGTTTAGGGTTTAGGGTTTAGGGTTTAGGGTTTAGTGTTTAGGGTTTAGGGTTTAGTGTTTAGGGTCTAGGGTCTAGGGTTTAGGGTTTAGATTTTAGGGTTTAGGGTCTAGGGTTTAGGGTTTAGGGTTTAGAGGGTATGGTTTAGGGTTTATAATTTAGGGTTTTGGTTTTTGGGTTTTGGGCTTAGGGTCTAGGGTTTAGGGTTTAGGGTTTAGGGTCTACGGTCTACGGTCTACGGTCTACGGTCAAAGGTTTAAGGTTTACGGTCTACAGTCTAGGGTTTAGGGTTTAGGTTTTAGGGTTTAGTGTCTGGGGTTTAGGGTCTAGGGTTTATGTATTAGGGTCTAGGATTTAGGATTTAGGGTTTAGGGTCTTCGATTTAGGGTTTAGGGTCTAGGGTTTAGAGTTTAGGATATAGGGTTTATGGTTTATTGTTTAGGGTCTAGGGTTTAGGGTTTAGGGTTTAGTGTCTAGGGTTTAGGGTCTAGGGTTTAGGGTTTGGGGTCTAGGATTTAGGGTTTAGGGTTTGGGGTCTAGGGTTTGGGGTTTATGGTCTAGGGTTTAGAGTTTAGGATATAAAGTTTTTAGGGTTTATGGTTTAAGGTTTAGGGTTTAGGGTCAAGGGTCTAGGGTTTAAGGTTTAGGGTTTAGCTTTTACGATTTAGGGTCTAGGATTTAGGGTTTAGAGTGTAGGGTTTAAGATTTAGGGTTTAGGGTTTAGGGTCTAATGTCTAGGGTTTAGGGCTTTGGGTTTTGGGCTTATGGTTTATGGTCTAGGGTTTAGGGTTCAGGGTTCAGGGTTTAGGGTCTAGGTTTTAGAATTTAGGGTTCAAGGTTTAGGGTTTCGGGTTCAGGGTTCGAGGGTTTAGGATTTAGAGTTTAGGGTTTAAGGTATAGGGTTTTGGGTGCAGGGTTTAGAGTTTAGGCTTTAGAGTTTTGAGGGTTTAGCGTTTAAGGTCTAGGGTCTAGAGGTTAGGGTTTAGAGATTGAGGCTTAGGGTTTAGGGCTTAGGGTTTAGGGTCTAGGGTGTTGGGATTAGGGTTTAGGATTTAGGGTTTAGGGTTAGGGTTTAGGGTCTAGGAGGTAGGGTTTAGCATGTAGGGTTTAGGGTTTAGTGTTTAGGCTCTAGGGTCTAGGGCTTAGGGTGTAGGGTGTTACGCTAAGGGTTTAGGCTTTAGAATTTAAGCTTTTAGGTTCAGGGTTTAGGGTTTAGCGTTTATTGTTTCAGGTTTTAGGTTTAGGGATTAGGGTTTCTGGGTTTAGGGTCAAGGGTTCAGGGTTTAGGGTCTAGTTTTGGGTTTAGGGTTTAGGGTTTAGGGGTTTAGGGTTAGGGTTTAGGGTTTAGGGTTTTAGGGGTTAAGGTTTAGGGTTTAGGGTTTAGGGTCTAAGGTTTGGGGTTTAGGGTCTAGGGTTTAGGGTCTAGGGACTAGGGTTTAGGGTCTAGGGTTTAGGGCTTAGGGTATAGGGTTTAGGGTTTCGGGTCTAGGGTTTGGGGTTTAGGGTTTAGGGTTAAAGGTCTAGGGTTTAGGGTCTAGGGTATAGTGTATATGTTTTAGTGTTTCGGATTTAGGGTCTATTGTTTATTGTTTCGGGTTTAGAGTTTAGGGTTTAGTGTTTAAGTTTAGGGTTTAGGATCTACGGTTTGGCGTTTAGGCTCTAGGGTCTAGGGTCTGTGGATAAGGGTTTAGGGTTTAAGGTTTAGGATTTAGGGTTTTTAGTTTAGGGTTTCAGGTTTAGGGTTTAAGGTCTAGGGTTTAGGGTTTAGGGTCTAGGGTTTAGGGTTTACGGTTTAGGGTCTAGGGTTTAGGGTTTAGGGTTTAAGGTCCAGGGTTTAGGATCTAGGGTTTAGGGTTTAGGGTCTAGGATTTAGGGTGTAGGGTTTAAGGTATAGGGTTTAGGCTTTAGGGTTTAAAGTATAGGGTTTAGGGTTTAGGGTTTAGTGTTTAGGGTTTAGGGTTTTGGGTCTAGGGTTTAGGGTTTAAGGTTTAGGGTCTAAGGTTTAGGGTTTAGGGTATAGGATTTAGGGTTGAGGGTTTAGGATGTAGGGTGTAGGGTTTAGGGTCTGGGGTTTAGGGTTTAGGGTCTAGGATTTAGGGTTTAGGTTTTAGGATCTACAGTTTAGGATCTAGGGTTTAAGGTGCAGGGTATAGGTTATAGGGTCTACGGTTTAGGGTCTCGGGTCTAGTGTTTATGGTTTAGGGTTTAGGGCTTAGGGTTTAGGGATTAGAGTGAAGGTTTTAAGATTTAGGGTTTAGGGTCTAGGGTTTAGGGTTTGGGTTTTGGGCTAAGGATTTAGGGTCTACGATTTTAGGTTTATGTTTTAGGGTTCAGGGTTTATGGTCTAGGGTTTAGGGTTTAGGGTTTAGAGTTTAGGGTTTAGGATTCAGGGTTTAGGGTTTTGGGTTTAGGGTTTAGAATTTAGGGTGTTGGGTTTAGGGTTTAGGGTTTAGGGTATACGGTTTAAGGTTTAGAGTTTTGGGGTTTACGGTTTAGGGTTTAGGGTTTAAGGTCGGGGGTCTAGGGTCTAGGGTCTAGGGTTTAGGGATTGTGGCTTAGGGTTTAGGGCTTAGGGTTTAGAGTTTAGGGTTTAGGGTCTCGGGATTTGGGATTAGGGTTTAGGATTTCGAGTTTAGGGTCTAGGGTCTAGGGTTTAGCGTCTAGGGTTTACGGTTTAGGCTCTAGAGTCTAGTGTGTAGGGTTTAGGCTCTAGGCTCTAGGGTTTATGGTTTATGGTTTAGGGTTTCGGATTTATGGTTTTAGGTTTAGGCTTTAGGGTTTAGCGTTTAGGGATTTGGGACTTGGGTTTTGGGTTTAGGGATTAGGGTTTCTGGGTTTAAGGTCTAGGGTTCAGGGTTTAGGGTCTAGAGTTTAGGGTTTAGGGTTTAGGGTTTAGGGTTTAGGGTTTTGGGTTTTGGGTTTAGGGTTTAGGGATTTAGGGTTTAGGGTCTAGGGTTTAGGGTTTAGGGTTTAGGGTATAAGGTCTAGGGTTTAGGGTTTAAGACTTTAGGTCTAGTGTTTAGGGTTTGGACTTCAGGGTTTACGGTCTAGGTTTTAGCATTTAGGGGTTAGAGTTTAGGGTTTAGGGTTTAGAGTTTATGATTTACGAGTTAAGAATTAGGGTCTAGCCTCTAGGGTTTAGGATCTAGGGTTTAGGGTACAGGATTTAGGGTTTTGGATTTAAGCTTTTAGGTTTAGGTTTTAGGGTTTAAAGTTTTGGGTTTTGGGTTTAGGGTTTAGTTATTAGGGTTTAGGGTTTCTTGGTTTAGGGTCTATGTTTCAGGGTTTAAGATCTACGGTTTAGGGTTTACGATATAGGGTTTAGGGTTTAGGGTTTATTGTTTAGGCTTTTGGGTTTATGGTTTAGGGATTTAGGGTTTAGGGTCTAGGGTTTACGCTCTAGGTTCTGGGGTCTAACGTTTACGGTCTAGGGTTTTCTTGTTTAAGGTTAGGGTTAGGATTTAAGGTTTAGGGTTTAGGGTTTAGTGTTTAGGCTCTAGGGTCTAGGGTTTATTGTTTAAGGTTTAGGGTCTAGGGTTTGGGGTTTAGGGTCTAGGGAGTAGGGTTTAGGGTCTTGGGTTTAGGGCTTAGGGTTTAGGGTTTAGGGTTTAGGGTTTGAGGTTTAGGGTTTAAGGTCTAGGGTCTAGGGTCTTGAGTCTATGGTTTAGGTTTTAAGATTTAGGGTCTAGGGTTTAGGGGATGGGGTCTAGGATTTAGGGTTTAGGTTTTAGGGTCTTGGGTTTAGGGTTTAGGGTCTAGGGTTTTGGAGTTTAGGGTTTAGGGTTTAGGGTTTATGGTTTAGGGTTTAGGGTCTAGTGTTTAGGGTTTAAGGTTAAGGGTTTAGGGTCTAGGGTTTAGGGTTTAGGGTCTAGGGTCTAGGGTCTAGGGTTTACGGTTTAGGGTCTAGGGTTTAGTGTCTATGGTTTAGGGTCTAGGGTTTAGGGTCTACAGTTTAGGGTTTAGGGTTTAGGGTCTAGGGTTTAGAGTTTAGGGTATAGGGTCTGGGGTTTAGGGTTTAGTGTGTAGGGTTTAGGGTCTGGGATCTAGGATTTCGGGTTTAGGTTTCAGGGTCTAAGCTTTAGGGTTTAGGGTCTAGGTTTTAGTGTTTAAGATTTAGGGTTTAGGGCTTAGGGTCTCGGGTCTAGGGTTTAAGGTTTAGGGTTTAGGGCTTATGGTTTAGGGTTTAGAGTGTAGGGTTTAAGATTTAGGGTTTAGGGTCTAGGGTTTAGGGTTTATGATTTTTGGTTTAGGGTTTAGGATTTAGGGTTTAGGATTTAGGGTTTTAGGTTTAGGGTTTCGGGTTTAATGTTTAGGGTTTAGGGTCTATGGTCTAGGGTTTATGTTTTAGGGTTTAGTGTCCATGGTTTAGGGTATAGGGTTTAGGGTTTGGGGTCTAGGATTTAGGGTTTAGGTTTTAGGGTCTTCGGATTAGGGTTTAGGGTCTAGGGTTTAGAGTTTAGGGTATAGGGTTTAGGGTTTAGGGTTTAGGGTCTCGAGTCTAGGGTTTAAAGTTTAGGGTTTAGGGCTTAAGGTTTAGGGCCAGGGTTTTGGGTTTAAGATTTAGGGTTGAGGGTTTAGGGTTTAGGGTCTAGTGTCTAGGGATTAGGGCTAATGATTTACGGTTTTGGGTTTTGGGTTTTGGGTTTAGGTTTTAGGCTTTAATGTTTAGGGTCTAGAGTTTAGGGTCCAGGGTTTAGGGTTTATCATTTATTGTTTTGGGTTTTGGGTTTAGGATTTAGAGTCTAGGGTTTAGGGTTTAGGGTTTAGGGTCTAAGGTCTAGGGTCTAGGGTTTAGGGTTAGGGTTTGGGGTTTGGGGTGTAGGATTTAGGGTTTAGGTTTTAGGGCCTACGGTTTAGGGTTTAGGGTCCAAGGTTTAGAGTTTAGGGTATAGGGTTTAGGGTTAAGGTCTAGGGTTTAGGTTTTAGGGTTTAGGGTTTGGGGTCTAGGATTTAGGGTTTACGTTTTAGGGTCTAGGGTTTAGGGTCTAGGGTTTAGAGTTTAGGGTTTAAGGTTTAGGTTTTCGAGTTAAGGCTCTAGGGTTTGGGGTTTAGGGTCTAGGGTCTAGGGTCTAGGTTCTAAGGTTTATGGTCTAGGGTTTAGGCTTTAGGCTTTAGGGTCTATGGTCTAGGGTCTAGGGTTTAAGGTGTAGGGTTTAGGGTCTAGGATTTAGGGTGTAGGTTTTAGGGTCTACGGTTTAGGGTTTAAGGTCTAGGATTTAGAGTTTGAGGTATAGGGTTTAGGGTTTAGGGTTTAAGCTCTAGGGTTTAGGGTTTAGGGTTTAGGGTCTAGGGTTTGGGTTTTAGGGTATAGGGTTTAGTGTCTAGGGTTTTGGGTCTAAGTTTTAGGGTTTGGGTTTTAGGATTTAGGGTTTAGGTTTTAGGGCCTAGGGTCTAGGGTTTGGGGTCTAGGGTTTAGGGTTTAGGGTTTATGGTCTATGGATTAGGGTTTAGGGTTTAGGGTCTTGGGTGTAAGGTTTAGGGTTTAGGGTTTAGGGTCTAGTGTATTGGGTTTAGAGTGTAGGGTTTCAGATTAAGCATTTAGGGTCTAGGGTTTACGGTCTAGGGTTAATGATTTATGCTTTAGGGTTTAGGGTTTTGGGCTTAAGGTTTAGGGTCTAGGGTTTTAGGTTTAGCTTTTAGGGTTTAGGGTTTAGGGTTCAGGGTTCAGGGTTTAGGATTTAAGGTCTAGTGTTAAGGGTTTCGGGTTTAGGATTTAGGGTTTAGTGTTTAGGTTTTAGGGTTTAGGGTTTAGGGTTTACAGTTTAAGGTTTAGGGTTTAGGGTTTAGGGTCTAGGGTCTATTTTTTAGGGTCGAGGGTCTATGGCCTAGGGTTTAGGGTCTTGGGTTTAGGTTTTATGGTTTAGTGTCTAGTGTTTAGGGTCTAGGATTTGGGGTTTGGGGTCTAGGATTTAGAGTTTGGTTTCTAGGGTATAGGGTATAGGGTTTAGGGTCTAGGTTCTAAGGTTTAGGATTTACGACATAGGGTTTAAGGTTTAGGGTCTAAGGTTTACGGTTTAGGGTTTGGAGTTTAGGGTTTGCGGTTCAGGGTGTACGGTCTAGGGTCTATGATTTAGGGCTTTGGGCTTAGGGTTTAGGGTTTAGGGTTTAGCATTTAAGGTCTAGGGTTTAGGGTCTAAGGTTTAGGGTCTAAGGTCTTGGGTTTAGGGTTTAGGGTATAGGGTATAGGGTTTAGGGTTTAGGGTTTAGAGTCTAGCATCTAAGGTTTAGGATCTAGGGTTTACAATTTAGGGTTTTGGGTTTTGGGTTTAGGGTTTAGGATTTATGGTTTTTGGTATATGGTTTGGGGTTTATGGTCTAGGGTTTAGGGCTTAGGGGCTAGGGACTAGGGTTTAGGGTCTAGGGTTTAGGGCTCAATGTTGAGGGATTAGGGTTTAGGGTTTCGAGTTTTGGGTTTAGGGTTTTGGTTCTAGGCTTTAGGCTATAGAGTTTAGGGGCTAGGGTCTAGAGTTTAGGGTTTGGGGTTTAGGGTCTGAGTTCTAGGGTGTAGAGTTTAGGGTTTAGTGTTTAGGGTCTAGGGTTTCGGGTTTAGAGCTTGGGGTTTAGGGTTTTGGGTTTAGGGTTTAGGGGTTAAGGGTTTAAGGGCACGATTTAGGGTTTAGGGTTTAAGGGTTTAGGCGCTAGGGTCTAAGGTCTAGGGTTTAGGCTTTAGACTTTAGGGTTTAGGGTTTAGGGTTTAAAGTTTTAGGTTTGGGGTTTAGAGTTTAGGGTTTGGGGTTCGGGGTTTAGGAATTAGGGTTTAGGGTTTCGGGGTTTAGGGTCTAGGGTTCAAGGTTTTGGATCTAGGGTATAGGGTTTAGGGTATAGGATTTAGGGTATAGGTTTTAGAGTTTAGGGTTTAAGGTTTAGGGTTTAAGGTTTAGGGTATAGGTTTTAGGGTTTAGTGTTGAGGGATTAGGGTTTAGGGTTTCGAGTCTAGGGTTTAGGATTTAAGTTCTAGGGTTTAGGCTCTAGGGTTTAGGGTCTAGGGTCTAGGGTTTAGGGTTTACGGGTTACGGTTTACGATTTAGGGTCGACGGTTTAGGGGTTAGGGTCTAGGGTCTAGGGTCTAGGGTCTGGGGTGTATGGTCTAGGGTGTACGGTTTAGAGTCTAGGATTTAGGGTTTAGGGTCTAGGGTTCTGGGTCTCGGGTCTAGTGTCTAGGTTCTAGGGTTTAGGGTTTAGGGTCTAGAGTATAGGTTTTAGGGTTTAGTGTCTAAGGTTTAGTGTTTATGGTTTTGGGTCTAGCGTTTAGGGTTTGGGGTCCAGGATTTAGGGTTTAGGTTTTTGGGCATGGGGTTTAGGGTTTAAGGTTTAGGGGTTTAGGGTCTAGGTTCTAGGGTTTAGGGTTTAGGACATAGGGTTTAGGGTTTAGGCTCTAAGGTTTAGGGTTTTGGGTCTACGGTTTAGGGTTTGGGGTTTATGGTTTAGGGGTTAGGCTCTTGGGTCTAGGGTCTAGGGTCTAGGGTTTATGGTTTAAGGTTTTGGGCTTAGGGGTTAGGGTTTAGGGTTTAGGGTTTGGGGTCTAGGTTCTAGGGTTTAGGGTTTAGGATCTAAGGTCTAGGGTTTAGGGTTTAGGGTTTAGAGTTTAGGGTTTAGGGATTAGGGTTTAAAGTTTTGGGTTTAGGGTTTAGGGTTTAAGGTCTAGGGTTTAGGGTTTAGGGTTTAGGGTCTAGGGTTTAGGGTTTAGGGCTTATGGCATAGGGCCTAGGGTTTCGGGTCTAGGGTTTAGGGCTTATGGTTGAGGGATTAGGGATTAGGGTTTCAGGTCTAGGGTTTAGGTTCTAGGGTTTAGTGTTTAGGGTCTAGGGTCTAGGGTTAAGGTCAAGTATTTAGGCTCTAAGGTTTAGGGTCTAGAGTCTA
Source organism: Senna tora (assembly GCA_014851425.1). NCBI lineage: Eukaryota > Viridiplantae > Streptophyta > Magnoliopsida > Fabales > Fabaceae > Senna > Senna tora. Next base: position 9,218 of record JAAIUW010000336.1, on the reverse strand, counting down.
TGGTTTAGCGTTTAGAATTTAAGGTCTAGTGTTTAGGGTTTCTGGGTTAGGGTTTAGTGTTTAGGTTTTATGGTTTAAGGTTTACGGTTTAAGGTCTAGGGTTTAGCGTTTAGCGTCTAGGGTCTAGGGTCTAGGGTCAAGGGTCTAAGGTCTAGGGTTTAGGGTTTAGGGCTTAAGGGTTTAGGGTTTAGAGTGTAGGGTTTATGATTTAGGGTTTAGGGTTTAGAGTCTAGGGTCTAAGGTTTAGGGTTAATGATTTAGGGTTTAGGATTTAGGGTTTTAGCCTTAGGGTTTAGGGTCTATGGTTTAAGATTTAGGTTTTAGGGTTTAGGGTTCAGGGTTAGGATTTAGGGTCTAGTGTTAAGGGTTTCGGGTTTAGGATTTAGGGTTTAGTGTTTAGGTTTTAGGGTTTAGGGTTTCGGGTTTATAGTTTAATGTTTAGGGTATAGGGTTTAGGGTCTAAGATCTATTATCTAGGGTCGAGGGTCTAGGGCTTAGGGTTTAGGGTGTAGGGTTTAGGTTTTAGGGTTTAGTGTCTAGGGTTTAGGGTCTAGGGTTTAGGGTTTGGGGTCTAGGATTTAGGGTTTGGGTTTTAGGGTCTAGGGTTTAGGGTTTATGGTCTAGGTTCTAGGCTTTAGGTATTAGGACATAGGGTTTAGAGTTTAGGGTCTAATGTTTAGGGTTTAGGGTTTAGGGTTTATGATTTGCGGTTCAGGGTGTATGGTCTAGGGTCTATGATTTAGGGCTTTGGGCTTAGGGTTTAGGGTTTAGTGTTTAGGGTTTAGGGTTTAGCATTTAAGGTCAAGGGTTTAGGGTTTAAGGTCTAGGGTTTAGGGTATAGGGTTTAGGGTTTAGAGTCTAGCGTCTATGGTTTAGGATCTAGGGTTTAGAATTTAGGGTTTAGGGTATAGGGTTTAGGGTTTAGGATTTAAGGTTTTTGGTATATTGTTTGGGGTTTAGAGTCTAGGGTTTAGGGCTTAGGGCCTAGGGACTAGGGTTTAGGGTCTAGGGTTTAGGGCTTAATGTTGAGGGATTAGGGTTTAAGGTTTCGAGTTTTAGGTTTAGGGTTTGGGGTCTAGGGTCTAGGTTTAAGGTCTAGGGTTTAGGCGCTAGAGTTTAGGGTCTAGGGTCTAGAGTTTAGGGTTTGGGGTTTAGGGTCTGGGTTCTAGGGTTTAGGGTTTAGGGCTTAGTATTTAGGGTCTAGGGTTTCGGGTTTAGAGTTTGGGGTTTAGGGTTTTGGGTTTAGGGTTTAGGGTTTAGGGGTTAAGGGTTTAAGGGCACGGTTTAGGGTGTAGGATTTAAGGGTTCAGGCGCTAGGGTCTAAGGTCTAGGGTTTAGGCTTTAGGCTTTAGGATTTAGGGTTTTAGGTTTGGGGTTTAGCGTTTAGGGTTTAGAGTTTAGGGTTTGGGGTTTAGGGTTTAGGGATTAGGGTTTAGGGATTCTGGGTTTAGGGTCTAGGGTTCAAGGTTTTGGATCTAGGGTATAGGGTTTTGAGTTTAGGGTTTAAGGTTTAGGGTATAGGTTTTAGGCTTTAGTGTTGAGGGATTAGGGTTTAGGGTTTCGGGTCTAGGGTTTAGGCTCTAGGGTTTAGGGTCTAGGGTCTAGGGTTTAGGGTTTACGGGTAATGGTTTACGGTTTAAGGTCTACGATTTAGGGTCTAGGGTTTAGGGTCTAGGGTCTAGGGTCTGGGGTGTATGGTCTAGGGTGTAGGGTTTAGAGTCTAGGATATAGTGTTTAGGGTCTAGGGTTCAGGGTCTCGGTTCTAGGGTCTAGGTTCTAGGATTTAGGGATTAGGGTTTAGGGTTTAGGGTCTAGGGTTTAGGTTTTAGGGTTTAGTGTCTAAGGTTTAGTGTCTATGGTTTTGGGTCTAGCGTTTAGGGTTTGGGGTCTAGGATTTAGGGTTTAGGTTTTTGGACATAGGGTTTAGGGTTTAAGGTTTAGGGGTTTGGGGTCTAGGTTCTATGGTTTAGGGTTTAGGACATAGGGTTTAGGGTTTAGTGTCTAAGGTTTAGGGTTTAGGGTTTAGGGTTTAGGGTTTGGGGTTTAAGGTTTAGGGGTTAGGCTCTTGGGTCTAGGGTCTAGGGTCTAGGGTTTATGGTTTAAGGTTTTGGGCTTAGGGCTTAGGGTTTATGGTTTAGTGTTTAGGGTTTAGGGTTTAGGGTTTAGGGTTTAGGATTTAAGGTCTAGGGTTTAGGGTCTAGGTTTAGAGTTTAGGGTTGAGGGATTAGGGATTAGGGTTTTGGGTTTAGGGTTTAGGGTTTAAGGTTTATGGTCTAGGGTTTAGGGTTTAGGGTTTAGGGTCTAGGGTTTAGGGTTTAGGGCTTAGGGCCTAGGGTTTCGGGTCTAGGGTTTAGGGCTTATGGTTGAGGGATTAGGGATTAGGGTTTCAGGTCTAGGGTTTAGGTTCTAGGGTTTAGTGTTTAGGGTGTAGGGTCTAAGGTTAAGGTCTAGGATTTAGGCTCTAGGGTTTAGGGTCTAGAGTCTATGGTTTAGCGTTTAGAATTTAAGGTCTAGTGTTTAGGGTTTCAGGGTTAGGGTTTAGTGTTTAGGTTTTATGGTTTAAGGTTTACGGTTTAAGGTCTAGGGTTTAGCGTTTAGCGTCTAGTGTCTAGGGTCTAGGGTCAAGGGTCTAAGGTCTAGGGTTTAGGGTTAAAGGTTTAAGGGTTTAGGGTCTAGGGTCTAGCGTCTAAGGTCTAGGGTCTAGGGTTTAGGGTTTAAGGTTTATGGTTTAGGTTCTTGGGCTTACTGTCTACGGTCTAGAGTTTGGGGTTTAGCATTTAGGGGCTATTGTCTAGTGTTTTGGGTTCAGGGTTTAGGGTTTAGGGTCTAGGTTTTAGGATTTCGGGGTAAGGGTTTTTGGTTTTGGGTTTTTGGTTTATGGTTTAGGGCTTTAGGGTTTAAGGGGTTTAGGCTTTAGGCTTTAGGGTTTAGGGTTTAGGATTTGGGGTTTTAGGTTCAGGGTTTAGGGTTTAGGGTTTCGGATTAGAGTGTAGTGATTAGGGTTTACGGTTTAGGGTTTAGGGTTTAGGGTTTATGGGTTTATGGTCTAGGGTTCAAGGTTTAGGGTTTAGGGTTTCTAGGTTTAGGCGCTAGGGTCTAGGGTGTAGGGTCTAGGGTCTAAGGTTTAGGGTCTAAGGTTTAGGGTCTAAGGTCTAGGGTCTAGGGTCTAGGGTATAGGGTTTTCTGGTTTAAGGTTAGGGTTAGGATTTAGGGTTTTTGGTTTGGGGATTACGGTTTAGGCTCTAGGGTCTAGGGTTTAGGGTTTAGGCTCTAGGGACTAGGGTTTAGGGCTTATGGTTGACGGTTTAGGGTTTAGGGTTTAGGTTCTAGGGTTTGGGGTTTCGGGTTTTGGATTGCAGGACCATGGTCTAGTGTTAAGAGTTTAGGGTCTAAGGTCCATGGTTTCACGTTTAGGATTTAGGGTCTAGTGTTTAGGCTTTCGTGGTTGGGGTTTAGGGTTTAGGGTTTAGTGTTTAGGTTTTAGGGTTTCGGGTTTAGGGTTTATGGTTTAAGGTGTAGGGTTTAGGGTTTAAGGTCTAGGGTGTAGGGTGTACGTTCTAGGGTCTAGGGTCTAGGGTTTAGGTTTTAGGGTTTATGATTTAGGATCTATGGTTTAGGTTTTAGGGTTTAGTGTCTAGCGTTTAGGGTCTAGGGTTTAGGGTTTGGGGTCTCGGATTTAGGATTTGGGTTTTAGGGTCTAGGGTGTAGGGTTTGTGCCTAGAGTTTAGAGTTTCGAGTATAGGGTTTAGGGTTTATGGTTTAGGGTCTAGGGTTTAAGGTTTAAGGTTTAAGGTTTAAGATTTATTATTGCGGTTTAGGATTTAGGGTTTAAGGTTTAGGTTAGAGGGTTTAGGTTTTAGGATCTACGCTCTAGGGTCTAGGGTTTAGGTTTTAGGGTTTAGGGTTTAGGGTTTCTGGGTTTATGGTTTAGGCTCTAGCATTTAGGATTTAGGGTTTACGATCTAGGTTCTAGGGTTTAGGGTTTAGGGTTTAGGGTCTTGGGTTTAGGGTTTAGGGTTTAGTTTTTTTGGGTTTTGGGTTTAGGGTTTAAGGTCTAGAGTTTAGGCTCTAGGGTCTAGGGTTTAGGGTTTTATGGTTTAAAGTTAGGGTTAGGATTTAGGGTTTAGGGTTTAGGGATTTAGGTATTAAGATTTAGGGGTTAGGGTTTAGGGTCTAGGTTTTACGGTTTAGGGTTTAAGGATTAGGGTCTAGGGTTTGGGGTTTAGGGTCTAGGGTTTAGGGTTTAGGGCCTAGGGAATAGGGTTTAAGGATTAGGGTTGAGGGATTAGGGTTTAGGGTTGAGGGTTGAGGGTTTATGTTTTATGATTTAAGGTCTAGGGTTTAGGGTGTAGGGTCTACGGTCTAGCGTCTAGGGTCTAGGGTTTAGGTTTTAGGGTTTGGTGTCTAGGGTTTTCGATCTAGGGTTTAGGATTTGGGGTCTAGGAGTTAGGGTTTGGGTTTTAGGGTATAGGGTATAGGGTTTAGGGTTTGGGTTTAGGGTTTAGCATTTACCATTTAGGGTTTAGGGTTTGGGGTTTGGTTTTTAGGGTTTAGGGTTTTGGACATAGGGTTTAGGGTCTAAGGTTTAGGGTTTAGGGTTTAAAGTTTTGGGTCTAAGGTCTAGGATTTAGTGTTTAGGGTTTATGGTTTAGGGTCTAGGGTTTAAGGTTTGGGGTTTAGGGTTTCGGGTTTAAGATATAGGTTTTTTGGGTTTAGGGTCTAGGGTTTAGGGTTTAGCGTCTAGGGTGTAGGCTTTAGGGTTTAGGTGTTAGGTCTTAGGGCTTAGGGTGTAGGGTTTAGGGTTTGGGGTTTTGGGTCATGGGTTTAGGGTTTAGGGTTTAGGGTCTAGGGTCTAGGATTTAGGTCTAGGGTTTAGGGAATAGGGTTTAGGTTTTGGATTTAGGGTCTAGTGTTTAGGGTTTCATGATTAGGGTTATCGATTGAGTGTTTAGGTTTTAGGGTTTAGGAATTACGGTTTAAGGTGTAGGTTTTTGGGTTTAGGGTCTAGGGTCTAGGGATTAGGGTCTAGGGTCTTGGGTCTAGGTTCTAGGGCTTAGGGTTTAGGGTCTAGGGCTTAGCGTTTAGGGTCTAGGGTTTAGGGTCTAGGGTCTTGGGTTTAGGGTTTAGGGTCAACGGTCTAGCATGTAGGGTCTAGGGTTTAGGGTTTAGGGTTTAAGGTTTAGGGTTTAGGGTTTAAGGTTTAGGGTCTACGGTCTAGAGTTTGGGGTTTAGGATTTAGGGTCTAGTGACTAGTGTTTCGGGTTCAGGGTTTAGGATTTAGGGTCTAGTATTTAGGGTCTAGGTTTTAGGATCTAGGGGTTAGGGTTTAGGGTTTAGGGTTTAAGGTTTAGGGTTTTAGGGTTAGGGTTTTGGGTTTAGGGGTTAGGGTTTAGGGTTTTATAGTTTAAGGGATACGATTTAGGGTTTACGCTCTAGGGTCTAGCGTCTAGGGTTTAGGGTTTAGGCTATATGGTTTAGGATTTAGGATTTAGGGTTTTAGGTTTAGGGTTTTGGGTTTTAGGTTTAGGGTTTAGGGTCTAGGGTTCTGGGTTTAGGATATAGGGTTTTGGGTTTAGTGTATAGGGTTTAGGGTTTAGGGTTTAGAGTTTATGATTTTGGGTTTAGGGTTTAAGGATTTAAGGTTTAGGCTCTAGGGTCTAGGGTTTAGGGTCTAGGGTCTGGGGTCTAAGGTTTAGGGTCTATGGTCTAGGGTCTAGGGTTTTCTGGTTTAAGGTTAATGTTAGGATTTAGGGTTTAGGGTTGAGGGTTATAGGGTTTAAGGTTTAGGGATTAGGGTTAAGGCTCTAGGGTCTAGGGTTTAGGGTTTAGGGTTTAGGGTTTAAGGTCTAGGATTTAGGGTTTAGGGTCTAGGGACTATGGTTTAGGTTCTAGGGTTTAGGCCTTAGAATTGTAGGTATGAGGTTTAGGGTTTTGGGTCTAGGGTTTAAGGACTAGGGTATAGGGTTTAAGGTCTAGGGTTTAGGGTCAAGAGTTTAGGGTCTAGGGTGTAGGGTTTAGGGTTTAGGATTTAGGGTCTAGGGTTTAGGGTTTCGGGTTTAGGGTTTAGGGTTTAGCATTTAGTGGTTACGTTTTAGGGTTTAGGGTTTATAGTTTAAGGTCTAGGGTTTAGCGTTTATCGTATAGGGTCTAGGGTTTAGGGTATAGGGTTTAAGGTTTAGGGTCTAAAGTTTAGGTTTTAGAGTTTAGTGTCTAGCGTTTAGGGTCTAGCATTTAGGGTTTGGGGTCTAGGATTTAGGGTTTGGGTTTTAGGGTCTAGGGTTTAGGGTTTAGGGTCTAGGGTTTAGAGTTTAGAGTATAGGGTTTAGGGATTATGGTTTAGGGTTTAAAGTTTAGGGTTTAGGGTTTAGGGTTTACAATTTAGGATTTGTTGTCGCGGTTTAGGATTTAGGGTTTAGGGTTTAGGTTTTATGGTTTAGGTTTTAGGATCTAGGGTTTAGGGTCTAGGGTTTAGGTTTTAGGGTTTAGGGTTTAGGGTTTCTGGGTTTATGATTTAGGCTTTAGCATTTAGGGTTTAGGGTTTAGGGTCTAGTTCTAGGGTTTAGGGTTTAAGGTCTAGGGTTTAGGGTTTAGGGTTTTTGGGTTTATGGTTTAGAGTTTAGGGTTTATGGTCTAGGGTCTAGGGTTTATGGTTTAGGGTATAGGGCTTAGGGCCTAGGTGTAGGGTTTAGTGTTTAGGGTCTAGGATTTATGGTCTAGGGTTTAGGGTCTAGGGTCTAAGGTTTAGGGTTTAGGGTTTCATCTTTAGGGTTTTGGGTTTAGCGTTCAGGGGATAGTGTTTAGGTTTTAGGGTTTTGGTTTTAGGGCTTTCGGGTTTAGGGTCAAGAGTTGAGGGTTTAGGGTCTAGGGTTTAGGGTCTAGAGTTTAGGGTTTAGGGTTTATGGTATAGGGTTTAGGGTTTAGAGTTTAGAGTTTAGGGTTTAAGGTTTAGTGTTTAAGGTCTTAGGTTTAGGCTCTGGGGTTTAGGGTTTAGGGTTTTATGGTTTAAGGTTAGGGTATGGATTTAGTGTTTAGGGTTTAGGGTTTTAGTGTTTAAGGTTTAAGGATTAGGGTTTAGGGTCTAGGTTCTAGGGTTAGGGGTTTAAAGTTTAGGGTCTAGGGTTTGTGGTTTAGGGTCTAGGGTTTAGGGATTAGGCCCTAAGGACTAAGGTTTAGGGCTTAGGGTTGAGGGATTAGGGTTTAGGGTCTAGGGTTTAGGGTTTAGGATTTAGGGTCTAGTGTTTAGGGTTTCGAGTTTAGGGTTTAGTGTTTAGGTTTAGGGCTTAGGGTTTAGGGTTTAGGGTTCAGTGTTTTTGGTTTAGGGTTTAGGGTTTAAGGTTTAGGGTTTTGGGACTATGGTTTAGAGTTTAGGGTTTAGGGTTTAGGGTTTACGGTCTAGGATTTGGGGTTTAGGGTTTACGGTCTAGGGTTTCGGGTCTATGGTTTAGAGTTTGTGGTATAGGGTTTAGGGTTTAAGGTCTAGGGTCAAGGGTTTAGGGTTTAGGGATTAGGGCTTAGGGTTTACGGTCTAGGGTCTAGGATTTTAGGATTAGGGTTTAGGATTTAGGGTTTAGGGTATAGGGTTTAGGGTCAAGGGTTTAGGGTGTAGCGTCTATGATCTAGGGTTTAGGGTTTATGGTCTAGGGTGTAGGGTTTAGGGTCTACGGTGTAGGGTTTAGGGTTTAGCGTCTAGGGTCTAGGGTTTAGGGTTTAGGATTTAGGGCTTTAGGTTTAGGGTTTAGGGTTAAAGCTTAGAGTTTAGGGTTTTGGGTCTAGGGTTCAGGTTTCAGGGTCTATGGTTTTGGGTCTAGGGTATAAGGTTTAGGGTATAGGGTTTAGTGATTAGGGTTTAGGGTCTAGGGTTTAGGGCTTAGGGTTTAGGGATTAGGGTTTAGGGTTTAGGGTCTAGGGTTTAGGATTTATGGTCTAGGGTTTAGGGTCTAGGGTTTTGTGTCTAGGGTCTAGGGTTTAGGGTTTAGGATTTAGGGTCTAGTGTTTAGGGTTTAGGGTTTAGTGTTTAGGTTTTTGGTTTTAAGGTTTAGGGTTTAGGGTTTACGGTTAAAGGTCTAGGGTTTAGGGTTTAGGGTCTAGGGTCCAGTGTCTTGGATCTAGGGTCTAGGGTTTAGGGTTTAGGGTTTAGGGCCTAGGGTTTAAGTTTTAGGTTTTAGTGTCTACGGTTTAGGTTCAGGGGTTCAGGGTTTGGGGTCTGGCTTTAGGGTTTGGGATTTAGGGTCTACGGTTTAGGGTTTAGGGTCTACGGTGTAGGGTCTAAGGTTGATGGTTTAGGGTTCAGGGTTTAGGGTTTAGGGTTTAGAGTATTGGGTTAAGGGTTTAAGGTTTAGGGTTTAAGGTCAACGGTTTACGGTTTAGGCTCTAGGATCTATGGTTTTGGGTTTGGGCTCTTGAGTTTAGGCTCTGAGGTCTATGGTTAAGGGTTTTATGGTTTAAGCTTAGGGCTAGGATTTAGGGTTTTAAGGTTTAAGATTTAGGTATTAGGGTTTAAGGTCTAGGGTTTAGGGTCTAGGGTGTAGGGCTTAGGTTTTTCGATTTAAGGTCTAGTGTTTAGGGTTTCAGGTTTAGGGTTTAAGGTTTAGGGTTTAGGTTTTATTGTTTAGGTTTTAGGGTTTAAGGTTTACAATTTAAGGTCTAGGGTTTAGGGTTTAGGGTTTAGGGTCTAGGGTCTAGGGTCTAGTGTCTAGGGTCTAGGGTCTAGGGTCTAGGGTTTAGGGTTTAGGGTTTATGGTCTAGGGTTTAGGTTTTTGGGTTTAGTGTCTAGGGTTTAGGGTCTAGGGTTCAGGGTTTGGGGTCTAGGATTTAGGGTTTAGGTTTTAAGGCCTATGGTTAAGGGTTTAAGGTCTAGGATTTAGAGTTTAGGGTATAGAGTTTCCTGTTTTGGGGTTATGGTTTAGGGTTTAGGGTTTTGGATTAGCGGTTTACGGTTTAGGGTTGAGGGTCAGGATTTAGGGTTTAGGGTTTATGCTTTAGGCTTTAGGCTTTAGGTTTTAGGGTTTAGGGTCTAGGTTTTAGGGTCTAGGGTTTAGGGTTTAGGTTTTAGGGTTTAGGGTTTAGGATTTTTGGGTTTATGGTATAGGGTTTAGGTTCTAGGGTCCATGGTTTAAGGTTTAGGGTTTAGGGTTTATGGTCCAAGGTTTAGAGTTTAGGATTTAGGGTCTATGGTTTAGGGTTTAGGGATTTTTTTTTAGGGTCTAGAGTTTTAGGGT
>JAAIUW010000024.1:28772-57411 GCA_014851425.1 Senna tora | reverse complement strand
CTATCAGGTGACCTAAGTAAGACGCAATCCACGGCTCGCTCAACGCCGCTTCAGTCTATACATATACACATAGTCAATCACACGTACATATAATATACATATTGATCACGCGCTTCAGGGCGGGTGATCTATCCTATTCACATGTAGAATCCCTGTGTACAGTCAAGTATATATATTCAATCACACACCTGCATATAATTTACGTATTGATCACACGCCTCAATGCGTGTGACCTATCCTATTCACATGCGGAAGCTGTATTTTCATACAATCAAGTATTCAGTCACAAATATATATAAATTTACATATTGACCACACGCTCAGTGCGTGTGATCTATCTTATTTACAAGCAGGAGTCACATTCACATATATATATACACAAGATATTCAGCATATCATAACCTATATTCCCAACCACAAGACCAATCTTTAATCTGTATGAAGCCGACAATTCTAGAGTGTGACATATACATATATGTATATAGCAACTGTACAAAACAATGCTATACCAAAAGAATCATATACATATACATCCTGACAAAATACATATACCAATACTACCCACGCGAACAATGCGTGCGGCCTCTAAGTCTGTCCGCCTCCCTGAGATGAAGTGGAAGCGCTCCCGATGCCTAGACCACCTGTGTCTGTAATATTTAACATTGGGGTGAGTCAAACAGACTTAGTGAGAGGCTTTCCCATCCCTGGTGTAGTAACGGGTACCACTACAACTGGGGAAGAGGAGCCAATCACAAACACATACGCATGTATTTACATACATTTAAATTCACACATACATCATATCATGATTTAACATATAATTCCATGTGGTCACCCGTATTCAATTAATCGTAATCATAAACTTGCCCGAAGGCAATATCTCCGTTAGGAGAGAATCTGGCCCGAAGGCAATATCTCCGTTAGGAGGGAATCTGGCCCGAAGGCAATATCTCACGTGAGCAATATGGGAACCTAGTTGATCATTCTAGGAACCCCTGGTCCCAAGACTATACTTGGAACAATAATCTGACCCCAAGACTTCACTTGGAGCATAGCCGGCGACTCATCTGACCTCGGTTTACCCAAGGCAATAGCCACAATGTGGTGTACTCATATACTTTGTATTTCTGAGAGTTTGACTCAAGCTAACAGACTCGATCTACCGGACCACCCGTGATAGACTCGGTTCTCGCGTTGTACCATAAATGACCCTATGGACCACTACTTATTTATTTTACTCCTTCTTAGGAAATTCTAACTTTCCAAGTGGTTTTCCTAATCCGAAATCCTCGGTTTAAAAGAAGGTCACCTATGTTCCTTTTCTTTTAAGAGTTTACATATACCACCACACTTTTCAGATAATAATAAATAAGGTTGGTTTCTAGTACCGACTTTCCCAAATAAGATTGACTCGATCCTACCCCCGATCTTGTATAGGTCCCGAGGACCTCCTTTTCATATAAGGCTCCTTGAGCCACCATCACCTTTACAATTCACATACACACATATAGCACGTTTTCACATATACTGTAATTTAGGAACAACAATAGCATGTTACCTAACATGTAATTCCTACAAATAGGCAAGAAGGCAAACCATATATCCATATCCGCAGTCAACCCTATAGGGCAAGGATAGGAAAGCCCCTCACCTGGTTGGCCACTCTGATCGGCTCTTGGTGCGCCCGAAAGTCCACTCACAGTATGGTGCCCTATACACATATACTTGAGAGATTCAGAAACTTGCAATTTCAACCACTATCGTGTACATGTAACGCTAATGCTCATGTTCTTTCTAATTAATTCCATAGACTAGTTGTTGGCTTGGAATGCCCTCAACTAGTTTTCGAAACACCTAGCATGCTTCTATTCGTGTTCAGCCTTTCTTATTCACACTATTCGGAAGCTTTGTCTTGGGAATGCAAGGTTACCCAATTCCACCTCTATGTGTCCATATGAACTTCCATTACCCAAGTCTTGAATTTATGGCTCAAGAGAATCATCAATCCTACTTGTCCAAGCTTTGCATTTATCAAACTAACCTTGAACACTTCACCTACACATGAATACACATACCCGAATACGTGTAAAATTAGAAAATTGTCTCTTTTTCCCGAACAGGGTTCCGGGTGAGACGGGAATTACTCGGGTTTTAATCCCTCGTACATTCCAATAATTTTTAATAATTATGTAATTATCATTCAACCTTTCAATGCACCTCAAATCATTCCACAACACCCTTAAACCTTAACAACCACATTTTCCTACACTTTTTCCAACCCGGATAAATCCCATCAATTTGGTTCTGGTTCCTAAGCTTCCAACTCACTTCCTAAATGCATATACTTCAATTTAGGACCCAGAACACTCAGATTGAATCAATTGGGGTCTTTCCGAAAATCCCTAAAATTAATAAAATTGGGGTTTGAGAGTTTCGGGACTTCTCACCTCGATTCAACCGGTTAGAAGGACAATATGGAGTAGAGGAGACTCCCAGCTACCTTCCCCGGTGAAGAGACGGCATTTTCCGGCGAGAAAGCCCTCTTCCTTTTTTCTCTCTCTAAGCCGTCACTCTCTCTCTCTCTAGCACAACGAAGGTGGTTTCCGGTGAACGGCGACTCCAGCTCTCTTCCTCGCGTGTCCGGCCACCTCCGTCTCTCGTAGCTCAGCCTGTGCGTCTTCCCGTCGAGCTACCCAGCAACGCCTCACTCTTCTCTCCCTTCGTGTTCTTTCCGTGCGTGACCGGTTGTGCGTCTCAGCCTCACGTTTTGTTTCTTTTCCTCTATTCTCTTTTATTCTTCTTTTCTTTACTTATATCATATATATATATATATATATATATATATATATATATATATTACAAAAAGAAGGAAAAAGGAAATCTGATATAATAAAATAAATAAATAAATAAAACATTATGAAACATTAGGATTTAAAATACTTTGTGCTAAAAAAATAAGTAGTGGGATAGTGTTTATTATTATTATTATTTTATCTTATTTTCCAATTTTAACTTAATTAATTTAATTTAACTAATGAGCTAGTCAGAATATTCTCGGGTATTACAAAAACACTCATCGGCTAAAATTGGTTAAGAAAAAGAAAAATGAATATCATGTTTTCGAAACACCCATCGGGAAAAACTATTTAAAAAAAAGAAAAATGAATATTACGTTTTATCGATAAAAACTAATTAAATAAAGAAAAATGATAATCAGTTTTCGAAAAACTCTTCGGTGAAAACTATTAAGAAAAAGAAAAATGAATATCAATTTTTTGAAACACTCATCGGCAAAAACTGATTAAAAAAAGAAAAATGAATATCACGTTTTCGAAACACTCATCGGCGAAAACTGATTTAGAAAAAGAAAAATGAATATCAAGTTTTCGAAACACTAATCAGTGAAAACTAATTAAATAAGGAAAAATGAATACCACACTTTCGAAACACTCTTTGACGAAAACTTATTAAAAAAAAGAGAATGAATATCAAGTTTTCGAAACACTCATCGGGGAAAACTATTTAAAAAAGAAAAAGAAAAATGAATTTCAAGTTTTCGAAACACTCATCGGCGAAAACTATTAAAAAAAAGAAAAATGAATATTACGTTTTCCAAACAGTTATCGGCGAAAACTGATTAAAAAAATGAATATCAAGTTTTCAGAACACTCATTGGCGAAAATTGATTAAAAAAAGAAAAATGAATATCAAGTTTTCGAAACACTCATCGGCGAAAACTATTTAAAAAAAAAAGAAAAATGAATATTAAGTTTTCGAAACACTCAACGGCGAAAACTGATTAAAAAATGAAAAATTACTATCAAGTTTTCGAAACACTTATCGACGAAAACTGATTAAAAAAAGAAAAATGAATATTAAGTTTTCGAAACACTCATCGGCGAAAAATGATTAAAAAAAGGAAAATGAATATCAAGTTTTCGAAACACTCATCATCGAAAACTTACTAAAACAAGAAAAATGAATATCCAATTTTTGAAACACTAATCGACCAAAACTGATATTAAAAAAATAAAAATGAATATCAAGTTTTCGAAACACTCATCGGCGAAAACTATTTAAAAAAAGAAAAAGAAAAATGAATATTACGTTTTCAAAACACTTATCGGCGAAAACTGATTAAAAAAGAAAGAAAAATGAATATCAAGTTTTCAGAGCACTCATCGGCGAAAACTGATTAAAAAAAGAAAAATGAATATAAAGTTTTTGAAACACTCATCGGCGAAAACTATTTAAAAAAAATAAAAATGACTATTACATTCTCGAAACACTCAATGGCGTAAACTGATTAAAAATGAAAAATTACTAATAAGTTTTCGAAACACTTATCGGCGAAAACTGATTAAAAAAGAAAAATGAATGTCAAGTTTTCAAAACACTCATCGGCGAAACCTGATTAAAAAAAGAAAAATGAATATCAAATTTTCATAACACTCATCGGCGAAAACTAATTAAAAAAAAGAAAAATAATTATCAAGTTTTCGAAAACACTTATCGGCGAAAACTGATTAAAAAAAAAGAAAAAATGAATGTTAAGTTTTCGAAACACTCATCGGCAAAAACTAATTAAAAAAGAAAAATGAATATCAAGTTTTCGAAACACTCATAAGCGAAAACTTACTAAAAAAAGCAAAATGACTATCTAGTTTTCGAAACTCTAATCGACGAAAACTGATTAAAAAATAAAAAGGAATATAAAGTTTTCGAAACACTCATCGGCGAAAACTGATTTAAAAAATGAAAAATAAATTTCAAGTTTTCGAAACACTCATCGGCAAAAACTGATTAAAAAAAAGAAAAAGAAATATCAAGTTTTCGAAACACTCATTAGCGAAAACTTACCTAAATAAGAAAAATGAATATCACGTTTTTGAAACACTAGTCGACGAAAACTGATTAAGAAAAAGAAAAATGAATATCAAGTTTTCGAAACACTCATCGATGAAAACTAATTAAATAAAGAGAAATGAATATCAAGTTTTCGAAACACTCATCGGCAAAAACAGATTTTGAAAAAGAAAAATGAATATCAAGTTTTCAGAACACTCATCGGCGAAAACTTATTAAAAAAATAAAAATGAATATCAAGTTTTCGAAACACTCATCGGCGAAAACTATTTAAAAAAATAAAAATGAATATTACGTTTTCAAAACACTCAATGGCGAAAACTGATTAAAAAATGAAAAATTACTATCAAGTTTTCGAAACACTCATCGGTGAAAAATGATTAAAAAAAAGAAAAATGAATATCAAGTTTTCGAAACACTCATCGGCAAAAACTAATTAAAAAAGAAAAATGAATATCAAGTTTTCGAAACACTCATTAGCGAAAACTTACTAAAAAAAAATGAATATCAAGTTTTCGAAAAATTCATCGGCAAAACTGATTAAAAAAAGAAAAACAAATATTAAGTTTTCGAAACACTCATCGACGAAAACTGATTAAAAAAAGAAAAAAGAATATCAAGTTTTCATAACACTCATCGGCGAAAATTTATTAAAAAATGAAAAATAAATATCAAGTTTTCGAAAACAATCATCGGCAAAAACTGATTAAAAAAAAGAAATAAATATCAAGTTTTCAAAACACCTATCGGCGAAAACTGATTAAAAAAATGAATATCAAGTTTTCAGAACACTCATCGGCGAAAACTGATTAAAAAAATAAAATTGAATATCAAGTTTTCAAAACACTAATCTGCGAAAACTATTTAAAAAAAAGAAAAATGAATATTAAGTTTTCGAAACACTCAACGGCGAAAATTGATTAAAAAATGAAAAATTACTATCAAGTTTTCGAAACACTCATCGGCGAAAACTAATTAGAAAAAAGAAAAATAAATATCAAGTTTTTGAAACACTCATCGGCGAAAACTGAATAAAAAAAGAAAAATATATATCAAGTTTTCAAAACACTCATTAGCGAAAACTTACTAAAAAAAGAAAAATGAATATCAAGTTTTCGAAACACTCATCGGCGAAAACTGATTAAAAAAAGAAAAATGAATATTAAGTTTTCGAAACACTCATCGGCGAAAAATGATTAAAAAAAGAAAAATGAATATCAAGTTTTCAAAAACACTCATCGATGAAAACTAATTAAATAAAGAAAAATGAATATCACGTTTTTAAAACACTCATCGGTGAAAACTGATTAAGAAAAAGATAAATGAATATCAAGTTTTCGAAACACTCATCGGCGAAAACTGATTAAAAAAAAGAAAAATGAATACCAAGTTTTCAGAACACTCATCGGCGAAAATTGATTAAAAAATGAATATCAAGTTTTCGAAAACACTCGGCTAAAACTTGTAAAACCCCGAAAAATTTCGAGGATTAAAGAATGAATTATTTGGGGACTTGGAATTTAATTATTTTTTTTTGAAAAAGGGAAGAATATTAAAAAAATAATAAGTAAATAAATAAATTAATATATGTAAATATATAGTATATATATTTTAGCCATTTTAGTTTAATTAAAAATTATTTTAATTTTTAATTATCTTAATTTAATTTCAGTTTTATTATTTTCTTTACTTATTAATTAAATACATACATACATACATACATATATATATATATTAGTAAAGTAAAAGAAAAGAAAATAGAAGGGAAGGAACAGAGGTAGGGCACGGGAAAGAAGAGAGAATGAGAAAGAGTTGAGAGGGAGAAGAGAGGTTGAGACAGAGTGAAGCCATGGAAGATGGGGAAAGGGAAATCTCACCGGAACGGCGGCCGGAGGTAGTCGACGCCGGGAGAGAGAGGGATTGAGACGAGAGAGAGAGAACGAAATCGAGAGTGGAGCAAGGAACGAAGTGGTGGCTTGCTGCTGTATATAGCTTAATTTTTCTGACATTAAGGGGTATAAACTTTTGGTATGTATGAGTTGTGATTTTCTAATTGGAAATGGAACTTTGGTATTTTTGTGTCTTGTGGTTCTATTCCTGGCCATGCTACAGTTATTAAACTAGCTCAGTGATGCCTCGTTGATGCTATTAGTAAGCACTAATTAAGTTATGAAATGATCCTCCTAACTTACATAGATGATTCAGTATTAGTGGTACTGTAAATTAAAGGAAATGAAAGGGTGTGTGTGATGTTGATGCATGATTCTATTATATTCATTTTGGGTCTTCTGAATATGTTGAATGCTACATGAACGGTTTTAATGAGAGTTAAAGAATCTATGTTTAACAAAAGAGTTTGTTTGGTTGAGAGGTTAATGGTCCTTGACACTAACCAGAAAGTGCTAATAATAGAGACCTAATCTTGTAAAAAAAAATTGTGAAGAATTGTAGGAACCCAAATGAGACTTTAGAGATTGAAGTAGGGATAAACTTGCAACTCTGGAAATGTGTTTAGGGACTGATTTTGGAAAAAGTGTTACAACCAGTAGGCTTAGCTTCAAAAGTCCATAATGCATGCTTGATTCGATTTATCGAGTTTGGTTTGAACAGATGCAAGAAGAAAGAATGAACGCTCTTGATGTCATATTGTTCGTATGCAATGATGTGTAGCTACTACTAGATAAATCAACTAGACAGTTGAAGTTAATTGTGGTTTTACGGCAGCCACAAAGCTTGTCACGACCCCAAATCGGGAGTACGTGACCGGCACGGGAATAGATTTTTACCTCTAAACCTGTAAGCCTTATCCTGTAAACATGTTTATAACTACCCTACTATACAATCAATATATATATATCATACTAGTGGCCACACCTCACTGGTGGCCTAATTAACCTGCAATCCACGGTTCGCTCAATACCGCT
Source organism: Senna tora (assembly GCA_014851425.1). Lineage (NCBI taxonomy): Eukaryota > Viridiplantae > Streptophyta > Magnoliopsida > Fabales > Fabaceae > Senna > Senna tora. The sequence goes on along the minus strand of JAAIUW010000024.1, from coordinate 49,621 downwards.
TCAGCTCAATCCAGTGTATAGATATATTTATCAGCACTCATAATGTAAATATTAATATCATATTGACCGTACGTCTCAATACGCACGATCTATCCTATTCACATGCAGCAAGCACACATAATATATATCCATATCATATTGACCGTACGCCTCAATGCGTACGATCTATCCTATTCACATGCAGAAGTTTATATACTCAAACATATATCCTAGTCTTCCCCAAACTGGACCCTGTCTTTAAGTACATGTGAAGCCGACAATTCTAGACTAGGTACATATCAAAAGCTGTAAATATATATATATACAACTCTTACAACTTTAAAATATGTACAGCAAGTGAAATCAAAATAACCAAAAGGTGTCCACCCACGCGAACAAGTGCGTAAGGATGGTCTGATGTCCGTATCACTGCCCGGACGTCGATGCCTGCCCGACCCCTGTATCTGAAACATTGAAGCAGAGGGAGTGAGTCAAACAGACTCAGTGAGAAGCTTCCATCCTCGGCGTAGCGGCGGGTACCACTACAGCTGGGAAAGGGAAACACCCACAATCACATACGCATGAAAGTCCAGTTTATCAATTGTTATATTACGATCAGGCACTATTAATATAACATTAAAATCAAAGATAAACTTACAGATCATGCTTTTCTATCAAGCTTCTCATAATCAAACAATCATAATTAACATATCATATAAAAACTGTAAATCACTCAACTGACCCTAGTACCAGGCTAGCAATGGCCTCAACGGGCAATTTCTCTTAATCTTTAACTGACCCTAGTGTCAGGCTAGGGCAATGGCCTCAACGGGCAAATCTTTTAGTCTTTTACTGACCCTAGTACCAGGCTAGGGCAATGGCCTCAACGGGCAAATGCTTTACTCTTTAACTGACCCTAGTGCCAGGCTAGGGCAATGGCCTCAACGGGCAATTGTTTTAACTTGTTTCTCTTCCCAAGCTTTCAGCTGGGATCTGACTCTATCTACCCATTACGATCCTAAACTGACTTTACCTAGGTAGTGTGGACATCCCTACGACTCACTAATCAATTAAGAGATCGTATAAATCCTCATATTGTTCCCAAACCCTTGGTTTAGATCATAACCTAGCTCTAAGGTCTTTCCTAAGTTCAATTACCATAAAATGTCGACGTTAGCAAACTTTTTTATGATTTCTTAGGTGAGTTTCTAATTAATATGGTAAACCAAACCTTGGACTCAATCAACAACTTACCCCCTTGCTTGTACTGTTCGGCGTACCTCATGTCATCACATGGATACCCTCCAGTACCCTTTTTACCTGTAGTCAAACACACATATACAAATACTTTCATGGATAACAATTTAGGAACAATAGCATGTTAACCACTAAACAATTCTTACAAATAGGCAAGTAAGCAAACCGCATATCCACATCCTCAATCAACCCTGTAGGGCAAGGATGGGAAACCCCTCACCTTAGCCGTTTTACTTAGTAACCCTTGAGCACTCTTGTCTCCAAGGAAGCACTTGAGTCCTAACAAATAGAACCACACCAATTAAACTACTTATCTACACATGTGTGTAGCAAACTTTCCATAAACTCCATATTAACCAATTTTCCACTTCTACACATATCAATGCCTAAATTCCACTACCTAAGCTATGGTCATCATTTGGTGTTTTCTCTAGCTTTAAAATAATGAAATGTATAAACAATTAAATTCATTCCATTGGTTGCTCTCCAAGCCCCACCAATAGAAAATCAATTAATTATGGAAAATTCTTACCTTCACAAAGAGGGTTCACAATATCACTAAACCCAACCATTGGGCAGTATCCAAACCATTTAGAATATCCAAACAAATCATTCAAAGTTTATAAATATTTTCAAGTTCAAGAAAATCTCCAATCTCCAAATTTCCCCAAATTTCGTAGGTCACAAAACCCTATAGTACACATCTTCTGGAACTCATTATTAGGGTGATTCTTATACACAAGAATGAACCTAAGGTGGTATACTAGTCATTGGTAACTCATTCTAACAAGAAAATCATGATTCAAGTGGTGGAAACAAGTTTTTGGGAAGCTCACCTTGTCAAAATCCGGAAAATGGAGGTTTGGAAGAGTAACCCAAGCTCTTTGATGTTCCAAAGAATAGAGAACTTGAAGGGAATCTTAGATTGATGTGGGAACAAGAATTAAGTGAGGGTGGAGGCTGAGATTGGAAAGGATGAACAATGTGGTGAAGAGAAGGAAAAGAAAGTGGAAGGCAGCAGCAGAAAAAAAAAACGCAGAAGCAGAAGCAAATCGTGGTTCCATAGTGGTAAGGGGCTTTTAAGGGCAACTTGGTATTTGACATTTTTTTAGAGTAGGTAAAATAGAGTTTTGAATGGATTTTCTTGTCTATATTTATTTGTAGGTAAGATAACAAAATTTTGAAAATTTTGGCTAATCATAAGCCTATTAAAAATATCTGTCCTTGAGTGTCTTGCAGATGAAAATTTCCTACCCAGTATAATTTTTATTTTCGAAAAATTCTCAATTTAAACTATAAGCTTTGAATAATTCATATGACCAATTTTAAACAAATTATAATTTTTCTACCTAAATTTCATATTTATTTTAATTTCTTAAATTCTCAACTCCTATAACACTATAAAATCTTAATTATATCCCAAAAATTTTTTTATTTCACTCTAAAAAATTTATTTTATTTTCTTTAGGCCAAAATGCTTAAACTTCAATTTCATATTTATCCAATTTCAATTATCCATTTAATTTTATTTATCTATATGTATACACAAAATTATTATTTATTTCTATTGTTCATTTATTTATTTATTTTGTCCTTACATTCCAACTCCAAATGATGACCATGCTAAGTCTTACTATACACAATTGACTTGATTCTAAAAATACCCCTCGGGTATTACAATCTTCCCTCCTTAAGAAATTCGGTCCCCGAATTTCAATTAAGTTACTAACCTTAGTCTTGAAATAGGTGAGGATATGTCCTGCGCATCTCAGCCTCAACTTCCCACGTTGCTTCCTCAACCGAATGGTTTCGCCACAGGACTTTCACCAATGGTATTTCCTTCGATCTTAGCTTCTTCAACTGTGATCTAAGATTTCCACTGGCATCTCCTCATACGTCAGACCTTCGGCTAGCTGTACTTCATGAGGTTGGATTACGTGAGAGGGATCTGGCAGGTACTTGCGAAGCATAGACACGTGAAACACCGGATGAACTCCTTCCAACTCCGCTGGCAATTCTAGACGGTAGGCAACATTTCCCACGCGTTCTAGAATCTCAAACGGTCCGATGTATCTTGGACTTAGCTTGCCTTTCTTGCCAAATCTCATCACGCCTCATCGGTGAAATCTTTAAGAAAACCTGCTCACCCACAGCAAACTCTAACTCTCTTCTCCGGTTGTCGGCATACGACTTCTGCCTACTCTGAGCCGTGGCAAGCCTTTCTCTAATGGACTTTATCTTGTCCAAAGCATCCTGCACAAGTTCTGGACCAACCAACTTGGCCTCTCCGACCTCGAACCACCCAATCGGGGACCTGCACTTCCGACCGTACAAAGCCTCGAAGGGTGCCATCTGAATACTGGATTGGTAACTGTTATTATAGGCAAACTCCGCTAACGGCAGGTATTTCTCCCACCCCCGCCGAAATCCATAACACATGCTCTGAGCATGTCCTCTAAAATCTGAATGGTCCTCTCAGATTGCCCGTCTGTCTGGGGATGAAATGTTGTACTCAGATCGACCCTTGTCCCCAATGCCTCCTGAAGTGCTCTCCAGAATCGAGAGGTAAACTGTGGCCCCCTGTCAGAGATAATCGACACCGGTACTCCGTGCAACCTCACTATCTCTGATAGGTACAACTCATACTGACCCACTCCGTAAGTGGTCTTAACTGGCAGAAAATGGGCGACTTGGTCATCCGATCAACGATTACCCAAACTGAATCGAATCCCCTCTGTGACCGCGGCAATCCTGTCACAAAGTCCATAGTAATTCTCTCCCATTTCCATTCAGGAATTTCTATCTGTTGAAGTGTTCCGGCGGGCTTTTGGTGTTCAGCCTTAACTTGCTGACACACTAGACATCTAGATACGTAGTCTGCCACGTCTTTCTTCATACCATTCCACCAGTACAATTCTCTCAGATCTTGATACATTTTATTACTACCCGGATGGATTGTGTACGCTGTCTTGTGTGCCTCATCAAGAATTCTTTCTTTCAAACCATCCACCATAGGTACACACAGTCGTCCTTCCAACCGGAGTATGCCACTGTCATCTATGGAGAATCGGACGTCGTCCTTCTGCCCCTTGACCACTGTATCTCTGATCTGTTTGAGGTCGGCGTCTTGATCTTGCTTGGATTTAACCTCTTCGACTAGAGCTGACTTGGCTTGGACATGGGCTAGAAACATGTCGGAGTCTCCAATTTCAAACTGAGTTCCAGACTGTTCAGCTCATGTATTTCCCGAATCAACGGCCTTCGTACTTCACTGATATGGGCTAAGCTACCCATTGACTTTCGGCTCAGAGCGTCTGCCACCACATTCGCCTTACCAGGATGGTACAAGATCGTGCAGTCATAGTCTTTCAACAATTCCATCCACCTGCGTTGTCTCAGATTTAGATCTTTCTGCTCGAAAATGTACTTAAGGCTCTTGTGGTCTGTGTATACCTCACATGTTTCACCGTAAAGGTAGTGCCTCCAAATCTTCAAGGCAAATACCACCGCTGCCATTTCAAGATCGTGAGTTGGGTAGTTTCTTTTCGTGCTTCCGGAGTTGCCTAACGCATAAGCAATCACCTTGCCATGCTGCTAAGAACACACCTAACCCACTCGCGAGCATCACAGGTAAACTACATACCCTCCTTGGTGCCCTCAGGAAGAGCCAACACCGGTGCTGTGGTGAGACTTTCCTTCAGTTTCGGAAAAACTCCTCTTCACACTGGTTAGTCCCACACAACTTTACCCCTTTCTGAGTTAGCTTGTAAGAGGGTGCAGGCGAACCTTCGAAAGTCCTGCACAAACCTTCTATAGTATCCAGCCAAAACCTAGAAGAACTGCGAATCTCCGTGACTGAGGTAGGCTGGGACCACTTCTTCACTGCTTCCCCTTGCTCGGATCAACATGGATTCCCTCTGAAGATACCACGTGACCGAGAAATGCAACTTTATCAAGCCAAAACTCGCATTTTGAAAACTTAGCATACATTTCTCTTCTCTCAAGAGCCTCTGCATGCCAGTTTCAAATGCTCTGCGTGCTCCTCAGCATTCTTGGAATAGACTAGAATGTCATCTTAAATACAATGAAAAATCGGTCTAGGAATGGCTTGAAAACCCGATTCGTCATGTCCATAAAAGCTGCTGGTGCATTAGTTAGCCCGACTGACATGACTAGAAACTCATAATGGCCGTATCGGGTTCGAAAACAGTCTTGGGCACACTTCTTTGTTCTATCTTCAGCTGATGATACCCTGATCAAGATCGATCTTTGGAATCTCTTAGCACCATGCACCTGGCGAACATATCATCAATTCTTGGACAGTGGGTATTGATTGCGGATTGTTACCTTATCACTTTCGGTAATCGATACACAATCTTAAAGTTCTATCCTTCTTCTTCACGAATAGAACTGGTGCACCCTAGGTGAAAACTGGGTCTGATGAAACCCTTATCAGCAATTCCTGTAATTGCGTGTGTAGCTCCTTCAACTCCTTCGGAGCCATTCTGTAGGGTGGTTTGGAAATCGGCTGAGTACCTGGTAAAAGCTCGATCTCAAATTCAATCTCTGATCAGGGCGGCAAACCAGGTAATTCGTCAGGAAATACATCAAGAAACTCCCGAACCACCGGTAACACCGTGATCCGCAGGAGGTACTTCTTTGTAGTATCCCTCACAAAAGCCAGATATCCTTTACATCCTTTCTCGAGTAGCTTGGAAGCTTCATTGCTGAATTAGACTCGGATAGGTGCAGCACCATCACCCCCACCACAAATGGCTCTTCATTCGGCATATTGAATTTCAAACACTTCGCCCTGCAGTCAACTACCGCATGACATGATGCCAACCAATCCATACCTAGAATGACATCCAGGTCTACCATGTATAGTAGTCGTAGGTCCACAACTGTTTCATGACCCTCGCCACACCCACACACCTCGCATAGACGTACTTGACTTGTACTGATTCACCCATCGGAGTAGAGACCATTTATGTCTCCTTCAACCTAGTCGGGCTTTTCCTCAACCTTCCTGTGCAAATGCATGTGAGATGTAGGAATGTGTTGAACCAGAATCAAATAATACAAGGGCCTGGAGAGAGCATACTGAAAGTGTACCTGTCACTACTGCATTTGAGGCATGTGCATCCTGTCGAGACAAAACAAACACCCGTGCCTGTCCTCCCCCTGGTGCACCTAGACCTCTACCTCTTTCTCCTGCTCCTCTACCTCTGCCCGCACCTGAAGTGTTAACCTGGGGTGATACAATTCTAACTGGTGGGGCTGCAATTGGAGTACTACCCGGAGTAGGATTGCTCTTGATACTCGTATTACTCTTCCTCTGCGGACATTTCTTAGCCATATGCCCGAACTGACCACAGTTGTAACAACCTGCCTTTGTCACTCTACACTCTCCAAAATGGAATCTCCCACATGTTCCACACTGCGGTTTCTGGTTACCGCCCTGACTACTGCCTTGGAACCTCTGCCCACCTTGGGTGTTACTCTTCCCAGAACTTGTGGTGGTAATAGCAGACTGCCCACCAACTTGCCCTGCATAATTTGGAACTATACCAGAATTACCAGCTGTCTTTTGCTTCTTCTTCCATCCCTGCCCATCACTACCTGTCAGTAACTTATTCTTGGGATTCGCCGACGTCCCAAACTTTTTCCTATTTTCAATTACCCTGGCACAATCAGCAGCCTGTGCTAGAGTTTCAAACTGACCACATTGCGGCAGTAGAACTACGAACAATGGCTCCATCAACCTGTGGATAAACCTCTTGATCAACTCCCTCTCATCGGGAACCAATTCTGGAGCATATTGAGCTAGCTCCGTGAACTGCAGCTCAAACTCAGTCACTGACATATTCGGCGTCATCCACAAATCTTCAAACTGTTGACGCTTGGCATACCTCATTCCTTCAGATAGAAACCGACCCAGGAATTCCCTCTGAAAATCTTCCCAGGTCATAGGAGCAACTCTCCTTGCATATCTCTTCTGTACTGATTCAAACCAAACACGTGCAGCGCCTCTTAACTGAAACGAGGCAAGTTCCACCATCTCTCCTCCTGGACACCTCTGAATTATTATCACGGAGGAAATGTTGAGGGTCCTCCTTGGTTTCGGTTCCGCAAAAAGTAGGCGGATTCAGCTTCAGGAATTTAGTAATCGGTAATTCCCTCGGAACTCCCCTCAGTCCCCGGGGCACGTCCCTTTGTTGCCATTCCCTTCTTGGTTCTTCCTCCCTTTCCTCAACCATTTCAGTTTCCTGTTCAGCCGATATCACTTGCTCTTCTTCCTCGCCGACAACTAAACGGCGGACTTCTTGTTGAATTTGGCGGGTCATTTCAGCTCTCAACTCCTGAAATCCCGTAGTCAGCATCTCAGTGTAATACCCGAGGATATTTTAACTGGCATCATTTATTAAATTAAATTTATTAAAATAAAAGTGGAAAAATGAGATGAAAATACCCACTATCCTACTACCTATATTTCTTTTTTTAAAATATAAATAAAGTAAATCCTAATTATTTATTTTTATATAATTATTTTTTTTTAAATTATTATTATCCTATCAGACCCTTTTTGTTTGTTATGTATATATATATATATATATTAATTAGTTAAATATATATATGATAAAAGAAAGAATAAGGAGATAAAGGAGAGAGGGCCATCGTGGGAAGAAAGAAGGAAGAAAGAAACAGAGCGTGAGGGAGGGGGGAAGCACGGAAGCTACGCGAGAGAGAAGGGAAGAAGCCCATGGACGGAGGTGAGCGCGGTGGTGGCCGGACGTGCGAGCCGGTGCCGGAGGGAGACGTAGCCGCCGGAGAACGCCATTGTTGGCTGGAGAGAGAGAGAGTTCGGGCTAGAGAGAGAAAACGAAAGGAAAGAGCTTTCTCGCCGGAAAACGTCGTCTCTTCACTGGGGAAGGTAGCTGGGAGTCTCCTCTACTCCATATCGTCCTTCTAACCGGTTGAATCGAGGTGAGAAGTCCCGAAACTCTCAAACCCCAATTTTATCAATTTTAGGGATTTTTGGAAAGACCCCAAATGATTCAATTTGAGTATGCTGGGTCCTAAATTGAAGTATTTGCATGTTAGGAAGTGAGTTGGAAGCTTAGGAACCGGAATTTATTTGAAGGATGTTATCCGGGTTGGAAAAACTAGTAGGAAAATATGATTGGTAATGTTTAAGGGTGTTGTGGAATGACTTGGGGTGCATTGAAAGGTTGAATGATAATTATATAATTATTAAAAATTATTGGAATGTACGAGGGATTAAAACCCGAGTAATTCTCGTCTCACCCGGAACCCCGTTCGGGGAAAAAGAGACAATTTTCTAATTTTACGTGTATTCGGGTATGTGTATTCATGTGTAGGTGAAGTGTTCAAGGTTAGTTTGATAAATGCAAAGCTTGGACAAGCAGGATTTATGGTTCTCTTGAGCCATAAATTCAAGACTTGGGTAATGGAAGTTCATATGGACACATAGAGGTGGAATTGGGTAACCTTGCATTCCCAAGCCAAAGCTTCCGAATAGTGTGATTAAGAAAGGGCTGAACACGAATAGAAGCATGCTAGGTGTTCCGAAAACTAGTTGAGGGCATTCCAAGCCAACAACTAGTCTATGGAATTAATTAGAAAGAACATGAACATTAGCGTTACATGTGCACGATAGTGGTTGAAATTGCAAGTTTCTGAATCTCTCAAGTATATGTGTATAGGGCACCATACTGTGAGTGGACTTTAGGGCGCACCGAGAGCCGATCAGAGGGGCCAACCAGGTGAGGGGCTTTCCTATCCTTGCCCTATAGGGTTGACTGCGTATATGGATATATGGTTTGCCTTCTTGCCTATTTGTAGGAATTACATGATAGATAACATGCTATTGTTATTCCTAAATTACAGTATATGTGAAAAGGTGCTATATGTGTGTGGATTGTTAAAGCAATGGTGGCTCAAGGAGCCGTATATGAAAAGAAGTTCTTCGGGACCTATAGGATATCGGGGGTAGGATCAAGTAAATATTATCTGAAGGGTGGTTTTAAAAGTAAGTCCTTAAAGAGAATAAACCTAGGTGACCTTGTTCTGAACCAAGAGCCCGAATTAGAAACCACTTGGAAATCTAGATTTGCCTAAGAAGAAGTAAAATGAACAAGTAGTGGTCCATAGGGGTCATTGATGGCACAACGCGGAAATCGAGTCTATCACGGGTGGTCCGGGTAGATTGAGTCTCTTGTCTTGAGCCAACCCACAGAAATACAGAGTATATGAGTACACCACATTGTGGCTATTGCCTTGGGTAAACCGAGGTCAGACGGGTCGCCGGCTATTGCTCCAAGTGAAGTCTTGGGGTCAGACTATTGTTCCAAGTAAAGTCTTGGGACCAGGGGTTCCTAGAATGATCAATTAGGTTCCCACATTGCTCACGTGAGATATTGCCTTCGGGCCAGATTTCTCTCCTAACGGAGATATTGCCTTCGGGCCAGTTTATGATTACGGTTAATTGAATACGGGTGACCACATGGAATTATATGTTAAATCATGATATGATGTATGTGTGAATTTAAATGTATGTAAATCCATGCTTTAAATTCTTTATTGTGAATATAATATATGTTAATTGCCTGACCACCTAATATATGAAAATCTAAACCCATTATATGCGTATGTGTTTGTGATTGGCTCCTCTTCCCCAGTTGTAGTGGTACCCGCTACTACACCAGGGATGGTAAAGCCTCTCACTGAGTCTGTTTGACTCACCCCAATTTTACATGTTACAGACACAGGTGGTATAGGCATCGGGAGCGCTTCCACTTCATCTCAGGGAGGCGGACAGACTTAGAGACCGCATGCATTGTTCGCGTGGGTAGTATTGATATATGTATTTTGTCAGGATGTATATGTATATGATTCTTTTGGTATAGAATTGTTTTGTACAGTTGCTATATGCATATATGTATATGTCACACTCTAGAACTGTCGGCTTCATACAGATTAAAGATTGGTCTTGTTGTTGGGGATATAGGTTGTGATATGCTGAATATCAAGTGTATATACATATATATGGATGTGACTCCAGCATGTGAATAGGATAGATCACACGCACTGAGCGTGTGGTCAATATGTAAACTTATATATATGTGTGACTGAATACTTGATTGTGTGAAAATACGGCTTCCGCATGTGAATAGGATAGGTCACACGCATTGAGGCGTGTGATCAATATGTATATTTTATGCGGGTGTGTGATTGAATATATATGCTTGACTGTACACAGGGATTCTGCATGTGAATAGGATAGATCACCCGCCCTTAAGCGCGTGATCAATATGTATATTATATGTACGTGTGATTGATTATGTGTATATGTATAGACTGAACCGGCGTTGAGCGAGCCGTGGATTGTGTGCTACTTAGGTCATCGAATAGGGATGGCCATATAAATACTATATTGTTTGTATTAGAAATGGGTAGTTATGCATATATAAGAATGTCAATCAAGAATTAGAGGCTTACGGGATAGAAGAAATCCTACCTCCCGTGCCGGTCACGGACGTCCGATAGGGGGTCGTGACACTCAGCCACTGACGGAGCACCCGTCTCAACCTGTGGCTCTAGAGTTTGTTGCCTATGGACTTCTTTTTCTTGTGTCCTACCCCGACCGTGAACACGGCCTCTAGCACGGCCTCTAGCTCGGCCCCTGGGAGGCATTCTCTCCTCCCGAACAGACTCCTCATTTGTACGTGCAGGGACTCAACCGCCCCTCGTAGCCTGCCTAGTAGTCGGCGGCATCCCTGTACTGCACAAAAATGTCACCTGATAAGTATTTGCATAATCTATCATAGATTAAGAAGGAATGAAAGAAAGGCTTACTCAAATTATCCTGGGTACTCCCAAAAGTGCCTGTTTAATGCAACGTTGTGCCCGGGTTTCAAACGAAGCTTAAACCGACACACGTTTATACCAATGGCTTCACATGACTTAAAGAATAACCAGGCTCTGATACCAAGTTTGTCACGACCCCAAATCGGGAGTACGTGACCGGCACGGGAATAGATTTTTACCTCTAAACCCGTAAGCCTTATCCTGTAAACATGTTTGTAACTACCCTGCTATACAATCAATATATATATATCATACTAGTGGCCACACCTCACTGGTGGCTTAATTAACCTGCAATCCACGGTTCGCTCAATACCGCTTCAGCTCAATCCAGTGTATAGATATATTTATCAGCACTCATAATGTAAATATTAATATCATATTGACTGTACGTCTCAATACGTAACGATCTATCCTATTCACATGCAGCAAGCACACATAATATATATCCATATCATATTGACCGTACGCCTCAATGCGTACGATCTATCCTATTCACATGTAGAAGTTTATATACTCAAACATATATCCTAGTCTTCCCCAAACTGGACCCTGTCTTTAAGTACATGTGAAGCCGAAAATTCTAGAGTAGGTACATATCAAAAGCTGTAAATATATATACAACTCTTACAACTTTAAAATATGTACAGCAAGTAAAATCAAAATAACCAAAAGGTGTCCACCCACACGAACAAGTGCGTAAGGATGGTCTGATGTCCGTATCACTGCCCGGACGTCAATGCCTGCTCGACCCCTATATCTGAAACATTGAAGCAGAGGGAGTGAGTCAAACAGACTCAGTGAGAAGCTTCCCATCCTCGGCGTAGCCGCGGGTACCACTACAGCTGGGCAAAGGGAAACACCCACAATCACATACGCATGAAAGTCCAGTTTATCAATTGTTATATTACGACCAAGCACTATTAATATAACATTAAAATCAATGATAAACCTACAGATCATGCTTTTCTATCATGCTTCTCATAATTAAACAATCATAATTAACATATCATATAAAAATGTAAATCACTCAACTGACCCTAGTACCAAGCTAGGGCAATGGCCTCAACGGGCAATTTCTCTTAAGCTTTAACTGACCCTAGTGCCAGGCTAGGGCAATGGCCTCAACGGGCAAATCTTTTAGTCTTTTACTGACCCTAGTACCAGGCTAGGGCAATGGCCTCAACGGGCAAATGCTTTACTCTTTAACTGACCCTAGTGCCAGGTTAGGGCAATGGCCTCAACGGGCAATTGTTTTAACTTGTTTCTCTTCCCAAGCTTTCAGCTGGGATCCTGACTCTATCTACCCTTTACGATCCTAAACTGACTTTACCTAGGTAGTGTAGACATCCCTACGACTCACTAATCAATTAAGAGATCATATAAATCCTCATATTGTTCCCAAACCCTTGGTTTAGATCATAACCTAGCTCTAAGGTCTTTCCTAAGTTCAATTACCATAAAACGTCGACGTTGGCAACACTTTCTTTATGATTTCTTAGGTGAGTTTCTAATTAATATGGTAAACCAAACCTTGGACTCAATCAACAACTTACCCCCTTGCTTGTACTGTTCGGCGTACCTCATGTCATCACATGGATACCCCCAGTACCCTTTTTACCTGTAGTCAAACACACATATACAAATACTTTCATGGATAACAATTTAGGAACAACAATAGCATGTTAACCACTAAACAATTCTTACAAATAGGCAAGTAAGCAAACCGCATATCCACATCCTCAATCAACCCTGTAGGGCAAGGATGGGAAACCCCTCTCCTTAGCCGTTTTACTTAGTAACCCTTGAGCACTCTTGTCTCCAAGGAAGCACTTGAGTCCTAACAAATAGAACCACACCAATTAAACTACTTATCTGCACATGTGTGTAGCAAACTTTCCATAAACTCCATATTAACTAATTTTCCACTTCTACACATATCAATGCCTAAATTCCACTACCTAAGCTATGGTCATCATTTGGTGTTTTCTCTAGATTTAATTAATGAAATGTATAGACAATTAAATTCATTCCATTGGTTGCTCTCCAAGCCCCACCAATAGAAAATCAATAATTATGGAAAATTCTTACCTTCACCAAAGGGTTCACATATCACTAACCCAACCATTGGGCATTATCCAAACCATTTAGAATATCCAAACAAATCATTCAAAGTTTATAAATATTATCAAGTTCAAGAAAATCCTCCAATTCCATAAATTTCCCCAAATTTCGTAGGTCACAACCCTATAGTACAATCTTCATGGAACTCATTATTAGGGTGATTCTTATACACAAGAATGAACCTAAGGTGGTACTATCATTGGGTAACTCATTCTTAACAAGAAAATCATGATTCAAGTGGTGAAGAAACAAGTTTTTGGGAACTCACCTTGTAAAAATCCGAAAATGGAGGTTTGGAAGAGTAACCCAAGCTCTTTGATGTTCCAAAAGAATAGAGAAACTTGAGGGAATCTTAGATTGATGTGGGAACAAGAATTAAGTGAGGGTGGAGGCTTGAGATTGAAAAGGCATGAACAATGTGGTGAAGAGAAGGAAAAGAAAGTGGAAGGAACAGCAAAAGAAAAAAAAACGCAGAAAGAAGCAGAGCAAATCGTGGGTTCATATGGGTAAGGGGCTTTTAAGGGCAACTTGGTATTTGACATTTTTTTTTAGAGTAAGGTAAAATAGAGTTTTGAATGGATTTTCTTGTTTATATTTATTTGTAGGTAATAATAACAAAATTTTGAAAATTTTGGCTAATCATAAGCCTATTAAAAATATCTGTCATTGAGTGCCTTGCAGATGAAAATTTCCTACCCAGTATAATTTTTATTTTCGAAACATTCTCAAATTTAAACTATAAGCTTTGAATAATTCATATGACCACTTTTAAACAAAATTATAATTTTTCTACCAAATTTTCATATTTATTTTAATTCTTAAATTCTCAACTCTAAAACTATTAAAATCTTAATTATATCCCAAAAATTTTTATTTCACTCTAAAAAAATTTATTTTATTTTCTTTAGCCAAAATGCTTAACTTCAATTTCATAATTTTATCAATTTCATATTATCCATCAATTCCTATTTAATTTTATTTATCTATATGTATACACAAAATTATTATTTATTTCTATTGTTCATTTATTTATTTATTTATTTTGTCCTTACATTCCAACTCCAAATGATGACCATGCTAAGTCTTACTATACACAATTGACTTGATTCTAAAAATACCCTCGGGTAATACAATCTTCCCTCCTTAAGAAATTCGGTCCTCGAATTTCATCTCCTTCGTGGGGTTGTTGGCTTATTGCCCTCTCGTGGCTCAATTTCATCTATGGTTTCTCTCAACGTGGAAGTTTTACCGTTTTACCCTACGGTTCATTTTTCTTTCCTAGAGACTCAAGGTCTCTATCTAGTTTCTACATCTCTTTATGTGATCGTTTGTATTCCTAGTTTCGTAGTTAACCACCCCTCAGTGAGGTGTTAACCGACAGACTCGTATCCTTCCTCGAGGATACCTAACTTTCCTAGTTTCAATTAACTTTGTGCTACTAATTTTGCAATGGGGTATCTGGCACGTACCACATGCCATGCTCCAATTTAGCTCTCTGAGGAGTTAGCTATTGCCTTCTCTAGTGAGACTTACCTCGACTCAATCTGCTTGTCCGACTAGCTACCTTCGTAGTGACTTCTTATATCCGTCTTTGAACACACCAAGGCACTAGCTATTTGCATAGCACACTAGGCTCTATTTCTATAAATCCAACTGACGAAGTACTCCCCTACATCGGAGTTCTCGTACTTAAATATCCTCTACTACCAAGCAGCTACCCTTTTGCTAGTATTCCCTCGATATATTCTTTGTAACGAATTCTCTAGAAAAGTTCGTTTACATATTACTACACCATCTACGCTACATCTAGACTTACCGCTTACACGGCATACACCCTACCTAGGTGTTTATACTTTGTACCATCAGTGTACCCAACCCTTCCGAGGTTGTTTACACTCACTACCGACTCGGTTTACGCTACTCGTGTCCTAACGAAGCTAAATGCCCTGACACTAGTAACAACTATGTATTACACTTACCGTTTCTCCACCAAAACGGTAAAGGATCTTACATTTATGACTCGTGTTTCCCTTTCTTTTTTCGAATGTCTACACTTACCCTTAGTGGTTTCCATAACCACTTCAGGTTACTCCCTGTCGACATCCTATGTCTGACTGACTTAGACTCTTCTCTAACTACTACTTGTAGTCATTTTGTTTATAATGGAACTCATCAGTCTCCTCCTTACCATCATACTCATTACTCTGTCTCAGGCTCGGTTCGGTCTTCACATCCGAAGACCTTGCTTAAAACGACTATGACTGTGGATCTATACCATCCTCAGGTAGTCCACTTAGAGTTGCACACCCTATGCTAACTCTACTCGTTGGGTTTCGTTGGCTTTTTACCGTACTTAGCCCACTCGGAATCCTCATCTCACTCAGATACTGTATTCCTATTTGGAATACTTGATCCGTTAACTCACAGCACGAACCTTTCCGGACATGCTCTACTCCCCTTGACCAAACGGGATCCACTCCCACGGTTTGATTCTTTCCTTTCTTACGGTGTGGCATATGTTCACGAACATATACGCCTTTTACAAGTGTGCCGTTGGGTTCCAATCGCCCCTGTAACATCCGCCTTTTTCAGTTAATGGAATAATTGTTTGTTAACTAAATCTAACTTAATGCTTGTGCTTGACATTGATTGTTGCATTTAGAAAGCATATAGAAATGCATTATTGTAAGAAAAGAGGGTGGGAAGGACTAAAAAGAAACAGGGCTTAGTGCATAGAAAAGTTAGTGTGTGGGGAGAGAAATGTGATTTCTCCCTAAGGCTTGGTGGACACCTCTTGTACGTTGGAGGAGCCAGCACACACACCACCTCACCATTTTCCACCAACTAGAGAGAGAGTTAGAGAGAAGGGAGAGAACTCAAGAGGAGGATTCAAGCTTGGAATCCCATTTGGGCAAAATCAAACCGTAGAAACGAAGCTGAACACCAACTAAACAAGAATCTAGCTTCAGATTAAGGTAATCAAACTACCAACCTCTCACTTTTTTAGATTAAGGATTTCAGAAATGGCCAAAACCTAGCTTTGAATTTTGGGCCATTTTGAGAGGAAAAACCTGCTTCCTTGTGTTTTATGGAATTAGATGGATGTTAAATGATGATTGGCATGTCTGGATTTAGCTGGAAATTAGATAATCTAGAAGGGTTTTGGAAATGGATATGGGTTTGAGAGAAAACCATGATTTGAGCTAGTTTAATCTTGTTTTTGGACAAGTTTTTCATGGGTTTTGATGCATAAATAATAGGGATTAAGTTCCACTTTTGGTTTTCAAGTTTTGGTGCTTTAATTTGGACAAATGAAGCTTTTAAAAGCATTTCCGCCCCGTATCAGCCGGTTGATAGCTAGAACAGCTGGCTGATGCGTTCATAAATTTCTAAAAATTTTCCAGATTTTTAACAGCCGGCTGATAGGTGCAATTTTTCTAGAAATGTTCATAGTTTTGCCCACAAACATTCATATTTTGCCCAGAAATTTCCAGAATTAGAACAACCGGCTATTGGCTTAAGAACAGCCGGCTATTGTGTTTTTAATGTGGCTGAAAAAGCTCTACAGAGAGCTATCAGCCGGCTGATAGGTCCTAACAGCCGACTGATAAGTCTCTGGAAATTTTTATTTCTTCAAAATTAAGGGTCCAATCAGCCGGCTGATGGCCCCAACCAGCCAGCTGATAGACCCCTGTTTTGCATTGTGATTTTAAACACTTTTAAAATGATGTTTTAAAACACCTAAGTTCATTCTCAAACATGGTGATCTAAGTTTATAAAGTAATATGAGCTACGGGTAGAGAGAAATAACAAAAAAAACAGAAGAGTAAGTATCTACATATATGTGTTGCAAATAGATATGTCCATAATCAATTGACCAATTGTCGGTATGGACGCCGTTGGATTTCCACGGTTGAGCCATAAATTGGGATGGTAAAACATCCAATTGATTGATAAAGAAAGGTTTATGAAAACACCGTGTTGGTTGTTTAATTTTAAGCTAGTAGGCTCTGTATGGCCAAATCAAGAGTAGCATGCTTAAAATTAGATTAACCATGATTGGGACCTAGATATTTCATCTCATATTTGTATAGATAGCATACAGAAAGGAGGATCTACATATATAAATATGAGAAGAACCGTTAAAAGAGATGGGGACCTCTAAATTAAAAAGAGAAGAACCGTTATGATAGACGGGGACCTCTAAGTTTAAGAGGAGAAGAACCGTTAGCAAGAGACGGGGACCTCAATTTTCTAAGTAGAAGTGACTCCCTAACTAAGTAGAACCAAACCGAAGTTGAGATATGACCTACCGAGAAAAAGGGGTGATCTCATAGTACTCGGATCCACTGGGGGACGCTCCAGATAGTACACAGAACAAAAATAGCTTAATGCTATAGGTTCTTACTTATTACTAGCCACTAGAAGTGTATGTGCGAGTATCCACTGGGTGGTGCTCCCTATGCTCATGATTTTTATGAAATGGGGCAAAGGCCCATATGTTTATAATGTTTGTTATTTCTCTACCATTCAAACATGTAAGATCATGTTTAAGAAGTATGTGCTCATATTCAATGTTTTATGACATGTAGTATGCCATTCCATTCCATAAGCCTTAACATGTAAGAATTTCCATGCTAAACATTTCATGAAGAGTATGACATGCATAAGTTTTATGTTAAACTCACATCCATGCTATATATATATGATGAGAAAGGAATGCAGAGATTTCTGTGCAAGGCACAGTGGTACACAACAATGAGTTGAAACAGGTAGTTTTGATTACTAGGGTTATCCTCATTACGTTGGTGTGTATCAGCTGACTAGGTACCCGGATGCCTATGAGACGAGACAGGAGCGATGGGTTGCTGACCTTTTAAGAAGAAAGATTCTAAAAGAAGTGGAAGCATATAGTTTTTACTTTTGTAAACTTATGTATGTACATCCATTTGAAACCATTAACCTTAGTATATTTTTTTGGAAGGTTAATTGGTATATTTTGTATATGTATATATACAAGGGATGAAAACAAATGTTTTAATACATGTATGTATAAGTGGATGACAAGTTAGAGCTTTTATGAATTAGTAAGTTAAAGGTCATAATCTATATTTGTTAGAAATGTAGATTATCATCTTTTATAAAGCTCTATCTATCATGTATGATGTTATAAGTATGTATGTATGTATGTGTAATTGTTTATGACTATGTTTATAAGTTGTGATAAAGAATTTTCCATGTATGAAATATTATTTATTATTCATGCTTCCGCCAGTAGTTTCGGTATGCGCGAGAGATACCCGAGAGATAGAACCCAAACATGTGTTGCTTAATTAATCAATGGGTAAAAGTTAAAATAAATTCGGGTAGAAGTAGAAGTAACACACCGGTTCTAGGTCAAAGATATGTTCTTTATACTCAAACTCTGATTTCTAAAGGGTCTAGAACTGGGGTGTTACAGTTATGGTATCAGAGCATACCGTATCTTGGTTAGAACTAACTAGAGATGTTAAAGCTAAGCAATTAGGATGTTAGATTCCTCATAGAAAGGCTGGAATCAGGTTAGTTAGCTGAATGTACACAATGGAACTCTCTTGTATTCTGGTTTGACTTGAGGAAAGGAGTATTAGGTTTGAGTAGACAACATTCTTAATGGGTCAAGTCTCCTTACTTAACAAGTATTATTGAGATTAGCTACCTCAATCATATTTGTTTTGTGGAGTGAGATATGATTCCACTTAGGAAGAATGTTGAAGTGGAGTAAGGAGCTTTGGATGACCTTATTGGAGTTTTGTGTTCTCCAAAAGGCTTGGCATGCCATAACCCAAGTCCTCAGGTGGTATTGAAGAAGTAGGAATGATTAGTAGTAGCAGCCAAAAGTCCACAGAAACTCAACCTACCATAGGTGGATTGAATTTAATTTTTCAAAGGTCTAGACTTCCCTGTAAGTGTGAGCTGAATATAAAGTTATTGAGGAGATGTTTAAAATTTCTACATGGTGATATGTTATGATTTTTTACAATTTCTAGATTTGTTAAGAAGTTGAAGGTGGTTAGAAGTGAGTATATTGTTGAAGTAATTCTAGGATGACTAACTTGCTTGGAGTACTTTTGACAAAGTATCCCTAAGGAAAGAGTCTCTTGTTGAGAAACAAGAAAGGAGTTAGATTTTTCTGTAGTTTATTAGGGTCATACTTTGTATGATGAGAGATGGATCAAGTCATTTTTCTCATATGAAGTGAACCCTGATGGATCATGGAAGAGTCATGTATTCGAAAACTACATTGAACTCTAAGTTTGAGAATGTGTTATCCCTTTGGACTTATATGTGAAATTCTATTGTGGAGGATAGACCTTTTGTTGATTGATTTTGTTTGTTTGCTTATGTTGAACACTAGTATGAGGTTAGAAATAAATAAGTGTCTAGAACCAAATGACCTTGAATAGTGATGAGTAACCAATGAATTCTACTGGTAAGATTTAGCGAGTAACATTTCTATGTCCCTCTTAAGATGAGCTTCCGCGTGTCTAGAAAGTATTTGGTAGTGGTGGATTATTTTAGTGTAGTTCCAGAGGAGATAACTAATCTCCCACTTTAGAGAGGAGTAGGATTCTCTATGGAGTTGTTTCTTGGAAGGGAACCAATCTTCATAGCCTCCTACAGGAGACCCCTCAGAATTAAGTAAACTAAAGACATAGATAGAGAACTTATTAAATAGATCATCCAATTGTCCTAGTAAATCACAAGGAACACGCTAGTGTTGCTTTTGAAGAAGAAATATGAGAGTCTTAGGTTAGGAATCAAGCATAGGTAATCGAACAAGGTTATCATAAAGGAGAATACTCATGACCTAAAATAGATTATCATTTAGATCGGTTAGGAATGAACTAGTTATCAAAAAAATTTTGTGGCCCTGAATTGCAATGGATTTTTTTCTGTTATTTTTCTAGAAGAGATAACTAGTCTTTGTCCGAAAGAGAAGTAGAGTCTATAGAGTTGATCCCTAGAATGGGATTGATCTCTGTAGCGCCATACAAAATGTCTTATCCTGACTTAGGTGAAATAAAACCCAGGTAGAGGATCTCTTAAGTAGACAGTTCATCGACCCAAGTGCATCCCCATGGGGTGCACTGGTACTACTTGGGAAGCCAAAAGATGTAAGTTTTAGGAAGTATGTTGAGCACAATCAGATTAACCGGGGTTATTGTGAAGAACAAGTCTTCACTCCCTAAGATATACGATTATTTAGATCAACTAAGAGGAGCCACCGTATCCTCTAAGATTGATTTGAGGTCGGAGTAATATCAAGTCAAAGTTAAGACTAGCGACATTCCTAAGGTGTTTTAGAATCAGACAAGTGCATTATGAATACCTTGTAATGTCTTTAGTTCAGATAAATGTTCCAACTATTTCCATGGATTACATGAATTGCATCTTAGACCTTACCCTCAATTTCTTCGTAGTAGCGTTATTGATGATATATTTGTGTATTCCATGAATAGGGAAGAGCATCTTAGGATTGTGCTACAAGTGCTTAGGGAAAAGCAGTTGTACACAAAGCTTACAAACGCGAATTTTGGTTAGATGAAGTAAAATTCTTA
>JAAIUW010000024.1:0-28672 GCA_014851425.1 Senna tora | reverse complement strand
TTAAAACACGAGCACCATACTAAATGCACTCTCAGAAGCCACAGTAGTTATTGGAATGCTTAGTACATCACGTGCCATAATAGACAAATGTGGGAATCGCTTTTGCACATCCTTCCAGTATTGCAAGACTTCTAAGTCTTCATAAAAATCAGAATCAAGTGCTGCCTCGTCCAAATATTGATCTAATTCAGACTTCCCCGCACTAGAAGAAGTATGATTTTTAAAGTTTTTAAATCGCTACAAAAATAAAATAAAATTAATAATTAAAATATCAAATAAAATGTTTGAAATATATAAGAAAATAATTATAAAACAAAAGATAATTAACAAAATTTGAAACTTACACAAAAAACATTCTCAGTTTTGATAGGATTCTCGCTTCCAGCAGTGGATTTGAGACTACCAACAAAGCCTAACTGTGATTGAGGTGTAGAGCTTGATTCTTCATCTCTCTTTTCATATTGCTTATAAAGCTTATATAACTTCATCCTCACATTCTGAACTTTTACTTCACTTGTGAGAGGATCAATTTCTGAATAACAAAACTGTAAGAATTCCAACTTACTGCGAGGGTCAAGAATCGCTCCAAAAGCAAGCACTTCACTATACTCACTCCAATATTTGTCAAACTTCACTTTCATTCTGTGTGTCATATCCCTTATAACCTCATCTTCATTAGTTAAGCTTGCATTTAACATGCACTCGATCTTCCAAACTTGCATGAAGTATAGGTTAGATGTGGGATACTTTGAACCAGAAATTAAGTTTGTTGTCTCAAAGAATGGCTCCAAAAACTCACGCATTTTTGTTGCTCTTCTCCATTCCTCAACTGATGGACAATATTTATAATTCCTATCAATTAAATTGAGGCGGGTGAAAGCCTTTTGATAATGGAGTGCACTTTCGAGCATCAAATAAGTGGAGTTCCATCTTGTTGTGACATCTAATCGTACCCCAAGCCCTGTTTCAACTCCACCACTCTCACGGACACAGTCATCAAATTTTTGCATCCTCCCATCAGATGCTTTCACATATTTTACACTTTCTCTAATCTTATGCAATGCATCACTTGCTACTTTCAATCCTTCTTGAACAATAAGATTCAAAATATGAGCAGAACAACGAATATGGAAGTAGTCACCATCACATAACAAATCTTCATTCAAACAAAGCTGTCTTTTTAAAATATCTTGCATATTGTCATTGGAAGATGCATTGTCCAATGTGAGTGAAAAAACTTTCTTCTCCAAACTCCATTCTTTCAAGCAATTTAGTATAGTGTTAGATAATTCAACCCCAGTATGTGGAGGAAGCATGCGACAAAAATTCAAAATTATACTTCTAAGTTTCCAATTTTCATCAACAAAATGCGCAGTCAAGCATATGTAACCTTCAGAAGTACATGCAGTCCACACATCAGAAGTTAAACAAACTCTATTAGGAATTCTAGCCATTTCTTGCTTCAGCTTTTCCTTTTCCTTTTCATAAATTTTTTTAACATCAGAGACAACTGTGTTTCTAGATGGCATTATCACATCAGGATTCAAATACTTTATCCACTTTCTAATTCCTTTATAATCAACAAATGAATATGGCAAATCGTGCTCAATAATGGCTTCTGCACACAATTGACGTGATAACTGTTGATCTATCTTTTTACTCTTTAGTTTTCCCTCTTGATTAATAAGCATCTGACTAACATCATGGTATGAAACAAAATTGCAAGACGAAACATGTCGATGTAAATGAGAAGTCCCATAAGTTCCCCCGGTTTTAAATTCTTGTTTACACCCAATACATGCTGCTCTTTGTATGCCATCTGCACCTTTTCCTATTTTTTTGAAAAAGTTCCATACATTTGAAGTTTCCTTTTTTCCTCTTTTCTTTGGAGGTTCACTTTCTTTCTCAATTGGTTTCTTCTCTAAAATTTCAATATCATCCCCATCATCAATCACATTTGAAGCATTTATTACACTTGGACTTGGTGTCTTCATTATCTAAAAAAAATTGTAATATTTTAAAAAAGTATGCATATTAAAATTTAGCATATCTAAATCATAATATCTAAACCACTTCTAGTTATCCAAAAAATATCTAAATCACATGTCAAATTTTTTTTTATAAATTCATTCAATTTCAAAAACAATACATATATTTTTCATATACTATTATTTTATACTTGTAGTTTGTTAGAAATTCATGAATTAATGTCTAAATTTTTATTATTAATAATAAAAAAGAAAGGGAAAAAAATAGGAACCACCTGCTTAACCAAATAAAACAATGTAATATGACTATTCTAGCTACTCTCTCAGCCAAATAAAACAAGTAAACAACACAAGTACACAACCAAAGGGATTAAACAAGCTATTCCAATATTCCATCATTGAACCAACAACAAGAAAAATAAACAAAAAGAGGCAAAAATTGTTTCAGAAAAAAAGAGGGAAAAGAGGTGAAGAAACTATTACCTATAGTTGATTTCACAGCACTAATTTCCGATCTGATGCTCACCCTCGCAGTACCGTCGCAGCTACTCGTGAATCTCGTGAGTTGTGATGTTGGTGTGTGAGAGGCTGAGAGTGAGAAGAAGTTAGTGTGTGTGTGTGAGAGTGAAGAAGCAAGAAGAAGAAGAAGAAGAAGAAAAAAATATTCAGATTTTATTTAAAAAGAGGAAGAAGAAGAGTTTAGTTTGTACCTGTGAAGAAGAAGCTTGCTCCTGGAATGCTATTGCTGTGCGTGCGGCTAATGGTGGTGGGAGGAAGAAGTGTTTGTGAAATTGTGATGTTAGGTTAGGCTTAGGGATTTAATGAGTTATGGGCTTGGGTTACTTTTTTTTTTTAAATGAGATTGAGATTGGTTTTGGGTTTTGTGCAAAACTAAAATAAACTTTTTTTTTTAAAAAATAAATAAATAACGGGCCAGCCCTAACCCGGCCCGGCCCAAGCCCAGTTTGGCCCGTTATTTTAACGGGCCGGGCCGGGCCGGCCCGTTTTTAAAACCGGCTGAAAATTTTTCAGCCTGGCCCTATGCTTTATATCGGGTTTAACGGGCCGGCCCATAGGGCCTGGCCCGTATTGACGGCTCTAGAAACACTCATTGGCGAAAACTGATGAATATCAAGTTTTCGAAACACTCACCGGCGAAAACTGATGAAAATCAAATTTTCGAAACACTCATCGGCGAAAATTGATTAACAAGAAAATCAAATTTTCGAAACACTCATTGGCAAAAACTGATGAATATCAAGTTTTCGAAACACTCATCGGCGAAAACTAATTATTACCAAGTTTTCGAAATACTCATCGGCGAAAACTGATTAACAAGAAAATCAAGTTTGCGAAACACTCAATGGCGCAAACAAAATAATATCAAGTTTCCGAAACACTCACAGGCGAAAACTAATGAATATTAAGTTTTCGAAACACTCAACGTCAAAAATTGATTAACAAGAAAATCAAGTTTTCGAAACACTCGTTGGCAAACACTGATGAATATCAAGTTCTCGAAACACTCATCAGCGAAAACTGATTAACAAGAAAATCAAGTTTTCGAAACACTCATCGGCGAAAACAGATGAATATCAAGTTTCCGAAACACTCATTGGCGAAAACTGATGAATATCAAGTTTTCGGAACACTCATCGGCGAAAACTGATTAAAAAGAAAATCATGTTTTTGAAACACTCATTGGCAAAAATTGATGAATATCAAGTTTCCAAAACACTATTCGCCGAAAGCTGATTAACTTCAAGTTTTCGAAACACTCATCGGCAAAAAGTGATTAACAAGAAAATCAAGTTTTCGAAACACTCATTGGCGAAAACTGTTGAATATCAAGTTTTCGAAACACTCACTGACAAAGACTAATGAATATCAAGTTTTCGAAACATTCATTGGCGAAAACTGATGAATATCAAGTTTTCGAATCACAGATTGGCGAAAACTGATGAATATCAAGTTTTCGAAACACTCACCAGTGAAAACTGATGAATACCAAGTTTCAGAAACACTTATTGGTCAAAAACTAATGAATATCAAGTTTTCGAAACACTCACCGACGAAAATTGATTAACAAGAAAATCAAGTCTTCGAAACACTCATCGGCGAAAACTGATGAATATCAAGTTTTGGAAACACTCATTGGCAAAACTGATGGGTACCAAGTTTTCGAAACACTCATCGGCGAAAACTGATTAACAAGAAATTCAAGTTTTTGAAACACTAATCGGCGAAAACTGATAAATATCAAGTTTCCGAAACACTCACAGGTGAAAACTGATGAATATCAAGTTTTCGAAACAGTCATCGGCGAAAACTGATGAAAAAGAAAATCAAGTTTTAGAAACACTCATTAGTGAAAACTGATGAATATCAAGTTTTCGAAACACTCACCAGCGAAAACTGATGAATTTAAAGTGTTCGAAACAATCAAGTTTTCGAAACACTCATTGGCGAAAACTGATGAATATCAAGTTTTTGAAACACTCACCGGTGAAAACAGATGAATATCAAGTTGTAGAAACACTCATATGTCGAAAACTGATGAATATCAAGTTTTCGAAACACTCACCGGCGAAAACTGATTAATAAGAAAATCAAGTTTTCGAAACACTCATTGGTGAAAACTGATGAATATCAAGTTTTCGAAACACTCAAGGGCGAAAACTGAATAACAAGAAAATCAAGTTTTCTAAATACTAATCGGCGAAAACTGATGAATATCAAGTTTTCGAAACATTCATTGGCGAAAACTGATGAATATCAAGTTTTCGAAACTCTCATTGGCGAAAACTGATTAACATGAAAATCAAGTGTTCGAAACACTCATTGGCGAAAATTGAAGAATATCAAATTTTCGAAACACTCACTGACGAAAACGGATTAACAAGAAAATCATGATTTCGAAACACTCATTGGCGAACACTGATGAATATCAAGTTTTCGAAACACTCACCGGCGAAAACTGATGAATATCAAAATTGTGAAACAATCATCAGCGAAAACTGATTAACAAGAAAATCAAGTTTTCGAAACACTCATTGGCGAAAACAGATGAATATCAAGCTTTCGAAACATTCACCGGCGAAAACTGACGAATATCAAATTTTTGAACCAATCATCGGCGAAAACTGATTAACAAGAAAATCAAGCTTCCGAAACACTCATAGGCGAAAACTGATGAATATCAAGTTTTCGAGACACTCATAGGCGAAAACTGATTACCAAGAAAATCAAGTTTTCGAAACACTCATTGGCGAAAACTGATGAATATCAAGTTTTTGAAACACTCATTGGCAAAACTGATGGGTACCAAGTTTTCGAAACACTCATCGGCGAAAACTGATTAACAAGAAATTCAAGTTTTTGAAACACTAATCGGCGAAAACTGATAAATATCAAGTTTCCGAAACACTCACAGGTGAAAACTGATGAATATCAAGTTTTCGAAACAGTCATCGGCGAAAACTGATGAAAAAGAAAATCAAGTTTTAGAAACACTCATTAGTGAAAACTGATGAATATCAAGTTTTCGAAACACTCACCAGCGAAAACTGATGAATTTAAAGTGTTCGAAACAATCAAGTTTTCGAAACACTCATTGGCGAAAACTGATGAATATCAAGTTTTTGAAACACTCACCGGTGAAAACAGATGAATATCAAGTTGTAGAAACACTCATATGTCGAAAACTGATGAATATCAAGTTTTCGAAACACTCACCGGCGAAAACTGATTAATAACAAAATCAAGTTTTCGAAACACTCATTGGTGAAAACTGATGAATATCAAGTTTTCGAAACACTCACCGGCGAAAACTGAATAACAAGAAAATCAAGTTTTCTAAATACTAATCAGCGAAAACTGATGAATATCAAGTTTCCGAAACACTCACTGGCGAAAACTGACGAATATCAAATTTTTGAAACAATCATCGGCGAAAACTGATTAACAAGAAAATCACGTTTTCGAAACACTCTTTAGCGAAAACAGATGAATATCAAGCTTTCGAAACATTCACCGGCGAAAACTGACGAATATCAAATTTTTGAACCAATCATCGGCGAAAACTGATTAACAAGAAAATCAAGTTTCCGAAACACTCATAGGCGAAAACTGATGAATATCAAGTTTTTGAGACACTCACCGGCGAAAACTGATTAACAAGAAAATCAAGTTTTCGAAACACACATTGGCGAAAACTGATGAATATCAAGTTTTTGAAACACTCACCGATGAAAATTGATGAATATCATGTTTTCGGAACACTCATTTGTCGAAAACTGATGAATATCAAGTTTTCGAAACACTCACCAACGAACACTCATTAACAAGAAAATCAAGTTTTCAAAACACTCAATGGCAAAAACTGAAGAATATGAAGTTTTCGAACACTCACCGGCGAAAATTGATGAATATCAAGTTTTCGAAAAAATCATCGGCAAAAACTGATTAATAAGAAAATCAAATTCTCGAAACACTCAATGGCAAACATTGATGAATATCAAGTTTTCGAAACACTCACCAGCGAAAAATGATTAACAAGAAAATCAAGTTTTCGAAACACTAATCGGCATAAACTGATGAATATCAAGTTTCCGAAATACTCACAGGCGAAAACTGATGAATATCAAGTTTTCGAAACACTCATTGCTGAAAACTGATTAACAAGAAAATCAAGTTTTCGAAACACTCATTGGCGAAAATTGATGAATAACAAGTTTACGAAACACTAATCAGTGAAAAATAATGAATATCAAGTTTTCAAAAGACTCATCGGCGAAAACTGATTAACAAGAAAATCTTGTTTACGAAACACTCATTGGCGAAAACTGATGAATATCAAGTTTTCAAAACACTCATCGATAAAAATTGATTAACAAGAAAATCAAGTTTTCAAAACACTCATTGGCAAAAATTAAAGAATATCAAGATTTCAAAACACTCATCGACGAAAATTAATGAATATCAAGTTTTCGAAACACTCATCGTTGAAAACTGATGATTATCAAGTTTTCGAAACACTCATTGGCGAAAACTGATCAAATATCAATTTTTCAAAATAGTCCTTGGCGAAAACTAATTAACAAGAAAATCATGTTTTCGAAACACTCATTGACGAAAACTGATGAATATCAAGTTTTTGAAACACTGACTGGCGAAAAGTGATGAATATCTTGTTTTCAAAGCACTCTTTGGCGAAAACAGATTAACAAGAAAATCAAGTTTTCGAAACACTCATTGGCGAAAACTGATGAATATCAAGTTTTCGAAACACTCATCGGCGAAAACTAATTAACAAGAAAATCAAGTTTTCGAAACACTCATCCGCGAAAAATGATGAATATCAAGTTTCTGAAACACTAATCGTCGAAAACATAATGAATATCAAGTTTTCGAAACACTCATCGGCGAAAATTGATTAACAAGAAAATCAAGTTTTCGAAACACTCATTTGCGAAAACTTATGTATATCGAGTTTTCGAAACACTCAACGGCGAAAATTGATGAATATCAATATTTCGAAACACTCACCGGCGAAAACTGAAGAACAAGAAAATCAAGTTTTCGAAACACTAATTGGCGAAAACTGATGAATATCAAGTTTTCGAAACACTCATCAACGAAAACTGATTAACAAGAAAATCAAGTTTTCGAAAAACTAATCGGCGAAAACTGATGAATATTATGTTTTCGTAACGCTCATCGGCGAAAACTGATTCACAAGAAAATCAAGTTTTCGAAACACTCATTAGCGAAAACTGATGAATATCAAGGTTTCGAAACAGTAATCGGCGAAAACGGATGAATATGAAGTTTTCAAAACACTAGTCGGTACATACTGATTAACAAGGAAATCAAGTTTTCGAAACACTCATTGGCGAAAACTGATGAATATGAAGTTTTCGAAACAATCTTCGGCGAAAACTTATTAAGAAGAAAATTATGTTTTCGAAACACTCATTGGCGAAAACAAACAAATATCAAGTTTTCGAAACACTCACTGGCGAAAACTGACGAATATCAAAATTTCGAAACAATCATCGGCGAAAACTGATTAACAAGAAAATCAAGTTTTCGAAACACTCATTGGCGAAAACTAATGAATATCAAGTACTCGAAACACTCATCGGCGAAAACTGATGAATCTCAAGTTTTCGAAACACTCATGGACGAAAACTGATTAACAAGAAAATCAAGTTTTCGAAACACTTATTGGCGAAAACGGATGAATATCAAGTTTCCGAAACACTCACCGGCAAAAACTGATTAACAGGAAAATCAAGCTTTCGAAACACTCAGTGGCGAAAATTAATGAATATCCAGTTTTCTAAACACTCATAGGCAAAAACTGATGAATATCATGTTTTCAAAACATTGTTCGGCGAAACCTGATTAACAAGAAAATCAAGTTTTGAAACACTCATTGGCGAAAAATGATGAAAATCAAGTTTTCGAAACACTTACCGGCGAAAACTGATTAACAAGAAAATTAAGTTTTCGAAACACTTATTGGCGAAAACCAACGAATATCAAGTTTTCGAAACACTCACTGGCGAATAACAAATTTTCGAAACAATCATCGACGAAAACTGATTACCAAGAAAATCAAGTTTTCGAAACACTCATTGGCCAAAACAAATGAATATCAAGTTTTCGAAACAATCACTGGCGAAAACTGACGAATATGAAATTTTCGAAACAATCATCGGCGAAAACTGATTAGAAAGAAAATCATGTTTTCGAAACACTTACCGGCGAAAACTGATGAATATCAAGTTTTCGAAACACTCACCGGCGAAAGCTAATGAATATCAAGTTTTGGAAACACTCACCGATGAAAACTGATGAATATCATGTTTTCGAAACACTCACCCGCGAAAACTGATAAACAACAATATTAAGTATTCGAAACACTTATCTTCGAAAACTGATGAATATGAAGTTTTCGAAACACTAATTGGCAAAAACTGGTGAATATCAAGTTTTCGAAATATTCATCGGGAAAAACTGATTAACAAGAAAATCAAGTTTTTAAAACACACAGTGGTGAAAACTGTTGAATATCAAGTTTTTGAAACACTCACCGGTAAAAACTGATGAATATCAAGTTTCCAAAACACTCACCGGCGAAAACTTATGAAAATCATGTTTTTAAAAAACTCATCGGCGAAAACTGATTAACAAGAAAATCAAGTTTTCGAAACACTCATTGGCAAAAACTGATGAATATCAAATTTCCGAAACACTCACTAATGAAAACTAATGAATAGCTAGTTTTTGAAAGACTCATTGGCGAAAATTGATTAACAAGAAAATCAAGTTTTCGAAACACTCATTGGCGAAAACTGATGAATATCAAGTTTTCGAAACACTCATCGGCGAAAACTGATTAACAAGAAAATCAAGTTTTCGAAACACTCATTGGTGAAAACTGATGAATATAAAGATTTTAAAACACTAATTATAGAAAACAGAGGAATATCAAGTTTTTGAAACTCTCACTGACGAAAACTGATGAATATCAAGTTTTCGAAATACTCATTAGTAAAAATTGATTAACAAGAAAATCAAGTTTTTGAAACACTCATTGATAAAAATTGATGAATATCAAGATTTCGAAACACTAATCGGTGAAAACTGAGGAATATCAAGTTTTCAAAACACTCATCGACAAAAATTAATTAACAAGAAAATCAAGTTTTTAAAACACTCATTGGCGAAAATTCATGAATATCAAGTTTTCGAAACACTCACCGGCGAAAATTGATGAATATCAAGTTGTAGAAACACTCATATGTCGAAAAGTGATGAATATCAAGTTTTCGAAATACTCATCGGCGAAAACTGATTAACAAGAAAATCAAGTTTTCGAAACACTCATTGGTAAAAACTGATGAATATCAAGTACGCGAAACACCGACAGGCGAAAACTGATGAATATCAAGTTTTCGAAACACTCATCGGCGAAAACTGATTAACAAGAAAATCGAGTTTTCGAAACACTCATTGGCGAAAACTGTTGAAGATCATGTTTTTGAAACACTCACCGACGAAAACTGATTAACAAGAAAATCAAGTTTTCGAGACACTCATTAGCGAAAACAAATGCATATCAAGTTTTCGAAACATTCACTGCGAAAACTGACGAATATCAAATTTTTGAAACAATCATCGGCGAAAACTGATTAACAAGAAAATCAAATTTTTGAAACACTCTTTAGCAAAAACAAATGAATATCAAGCTTTCGAAACATTCACTGGCGAAAACTGATTAACAAGAATATCAAGTCTTCGAAACACTCATTGGCGAAAACTGTTGAAGATCATGTTTTCGAAACACTCACCGACGAAAACTGATTAACAAGAAACTCAAGTTTTCGAGACACTCATTGGCGAAAACAAATGCATATCAAGTTTTCAAAACACTCACTGGCGAAAACTGACGAATATAAAATTTTTGAAACAATCATCGGCGAAAACTGATTAACAAGAAAATCAAGTTTTTGAAACACTCTTTAGCGAAAACAAATGAATATCAAGCTTTCGAAATATTCACTGGCGAAAACTGATTGACAAGAAAATCAAGTTTTCGAAACACTGATTGGCGAAAACTGATGAATATCAAGTTTTCGAAAAACTCACCGACTAAAATTGACGAATATCAAGTTTTTGAAAAACTCATCAGCGAAAACTGATCAATATCAAGTTTTTGAAATAGTCATTGGCGAAAACTAATTAAAAAGAAAATCCAGTTTTCGAAACACTCATTAGCGAAAACTGATGAATATCAAGTTTTCAAAACTCTCATCGGCGAAAACTGATTAACAAGAAAATCAAGTTTTCGAAAGACTCATTGGCGAAAACTGTTGAATATGAAGATTTCGAAACAATCACCGTCAAAAACTGATCAATATCAAGTTTTTGAAACACTCATCGGCAAAAACTGATTAACAAGAAAATCAAGTTTTCGAAACACTCATTGGCGAAAACTGATGAATATCAAGTTGTAGAAACAATCATTTTTCGAAACACTCATTGGTGAAAACTGATGAATATCAAGTTTTCGAAACACTCATTGGTGAAAACTGATGAATATCAAGTTTTCGAAACACTCACCGGCGAAAACTAATTAACAAGAAAATCAAGTTTTCGAAACACTAATCGGCGTAAACTGATGAATATCAAGTTTCCGAAACACTCATAGGCGAGAATGGATGAATATCAAGTTTTCGAAACGCTCATCGGCGATAACTGATTAACAAGAAAGTCAAGTTTTCGAAACACTCATTGGCAAAAACAGAGGAATATCAAGTTTTCGAAACACTCACCGACGGAAACTGATTAACAAGAAAATCAAGTTTTCGAAACACTCATTGGTGAAAACAAATGAATATCAAGTTTTCGAAACACTCACTGGTGAAAACTGACGAATATCAAATTATCGAAACAATCATCAGCGAAAACTGATTAACAAGAAAATCAGGTTTTCGAGACACTCTTTAGTGAAAACAAATGAATATCAAGCTTTCGAAACATTCACCGACGAAAACTGACGAATATGAAATTTTCAAAACAATCATCGGCGAAAACTGATTAACAAGGAAATCAAGTTTCCGAAACACCCATTCGCGAAAACTGATGAATATCAAGTTTTCGAAACACTCATTGGTGAAAACTTATTAACAAGAAAATCAAGATTTCGAAACACTCGTTGGCGAAAACTGATGAATATCAAGTTTTTAAAACACTCACTGGCGAATAATGATAAATATCAAGTTGTCGAAACACTCATTGGTCGAACACTGATGAATATGAAGCTTTCGAAACACTCATTGGCGAAAACTGATTAACAAGAAAATCAAGTTTTTGAAACCCTCATTGGCGAAAACTGATGAATATGAAGTTCTCGAGCACTCACCGGCGAAAATTGATGAATATCAAGTTTTCGAAAAAAACATCGGCGAAAACTGATTAACAAGAAAATCAAATTCTCGAAACACTCGTTGGCGAACACTGATGAACATCAAGTTATAGAAACACTCACCGGCGAAAATTGATTAACAAGAAAATCATGTTTTCAAAACAATAATCGGCGAAAATTGATGAATATCAAGTTTCCGAAACACTCACAAGCAAAAGCTGATGAATGTCAAGTTTTCGAAACACTCATTGGCGAAAACTGATGAATGTCAAGTTTTCGAAACACTCATTGGCGAAAAGTAATGAATATCAAGTTTCCGAAACACTAATCATCAAAAAATGATGAATATCAGGTTGTCAAAACTCTCATCGGCGAAAACTGATTAACAAGAAAATCAAGTTTTTGAAACACTCATTGGCGAAAACAGACGAATATCAAGTTTTCGAAACACTCACTGGCGAAAACTGATGAATATCAAGATTTCGAAACAATCATCGGCGAAAAACTAATTAACAAGAAAAATCAAGTTTTCGAAACACTTATTGGCGAAAACTGATGAATATCAAGTTTTCGAAACACTCAGTGGAAACTGATGAACATCAAGTGTTCGAAACACTCATCGACGAAAACTGATTAACAGGAAAATCAAGTTTTCGAAACACTTATCGGAGAAAACTGATCAATATCAAGTTTTGGAATCACTCATCGGCGAAAACTGATAAACAAGAAAATCAAGTTTTCGAAACACTCAATGGCGAAAACTGATAAATATCAAGTTTACGATACACTCACCGGCGAAAACTAATGAATATCAAGTTTTCGGAACACTCTTCGCCGAAAACTGATAAACAAGAAAATCAAGTTTTCGAAACACTCATTGGTAAAAACTGATAAATATCAATTTTTCGAAACACTCACCGGCGAAAACTGATTAACAAGAAAATCAAGTTTTCGAAACCCTTATTGGCGAAAACAAATGAATATCAAGTTTTCGAAACACTCAATGGCGAATAACAAAACTTCGAAACAATCGTCGGCGAAAACTGATTAACAAGAAAATCAAGTTCTCGAAACATTCATTGGCCAAAACAAATGAATATCAAGTTTTCGAAACAATCACAGGCGAAAACTGACGAATATCAAATTTTCGAAACAATCATCGGCGAAAATTGAATAGTAAGAAAATCAAGTTGTCGAAATACTCACCGGCGAAAACTGATGAATATCAAGTTTTCGAAACACTCACCGGCCAAAACTAATGAATATCAAGTTTTCGAAACACTTATCGGCGAAAATTGATCAATATCAAGTTTTTGAAACAGTCATTTGCGAAAAATGATTAACAAGAAAATCAAGTTTTTGAAACACTCATTGGCGAAAACTGATCAATCTCAAGTTTTCGAAACACTCACCGACGAAAACTGATGAATATCAATTTTCCGAAACACTCATCGGCGAAAAATGATAAACAAGAAAATCAAGTTTTCGAAACACTCACTGGCGAAAACTGATGAATATCAAGTTTTCGAAACACTAATCGGCGAAAACTGATGAATATCAAGTTTTCGAAACACTCATCGGCGAAAACTGATTAACAAGAAAATCATGTTTTCGAAACAATCATTGGCGAAAACAAATGAATATCAAGTTTTAGAAACACTCACTGGCGAAAACTGAAGAATATCCAAATTTCGAAACAATCATCGGCGAAAACTGATTAACAAGAAAATCAAGTTTTCAAAACACTCATGGGAGAAAACTGATAAATATCTAGTTTCCGAAAGACTTACCAGCGAAAACTAATGAATATCAAATTTTCGAAACACTAAGCTTTGACAACTAATGAATATCAAATGTTTGAAACACTCATCAACGAAATCTGATCAATATCGAGTTTTCGAAACACTCTTTTGCGAAAACTGAATAACAAGAATATCATGTTTTCGAAACTCTGATTGGCGAAAACTGATGAATATCAAGTTTTCGAAACACTCACCGGTGGAAACAGATCAATGTCAAGTCTTCGAAACACTCATCGGCGAAAACTACTTAACAAGAAAATCAAGTTTTCGAAACACTCACCGGCAAAAACTAACGAATACTATATTTTCGAAACAATCATCGGCAAAAATAGATTAACAAGAAAATCAAGTTTTCGAAACACTCACCGGCGAAAACTGATTAACAAGAAAATCAAGTTTTCAAAACACCAATTGGCGAAAACTGATGAATATCAAATTTTCGAAACACTAATCGGCGAAAACTAATGAATATCAAGTTTTTGAAACACTCATCAGCGAAAACTGATTAAAAAGAATATCATGTTTTCGAAACACTCATTGGCGAAAATTAATGAATATCATGATTTCGAAACACTAATCGGCGAAAACTGATGAATATCAAGTTTTCGAAACACTCATCGGCGAAAACTGATTAAGAAGAAAATCAACTTTTCGAAACACTCATTGGCGAAAACTAATGAATATCAAGTTTCCGAAACACTCACCAGCGAAAACTGATTAATAAGAAAATCATGTTTTCGAAACACTCATTGGCGAAAACAAATGAATATGAAGTTTTCGAAACACTCACTGGCGAAAACTGAAGAATATCAAATTTTCGAAACACTCACCGGCGAAAACTGATTAACATGAAAATCAAGTTTTCGAAACACTCATTGGGAAAAACTGATGAATATCAAGTTATCGAAACACTCACCGCAGAAAACTGATGAATATCAAATTTTTCAAACACTGATCGGCGAAAACTTATGAATATCAAGTTTTCGAAACACTGATCGGCGAAAACTGATGAATATCAAGTTTTTGGAACACTCATCAGCAAAAATTGATCAATATCAAGTTTTCAAAACACTCCTCCGTGAAAACTGATGAATATCAAGTTTTCGAAACACTCATCGATGTAAATTGATGAATATCATGTTTTCGAAACACTCATCGGAGAAAACTGATCAATATTAAGTTTTTGAAACACTCATTGGTGAAAACTGATTACAAGAAATCAAATTTTTGAAACACTCATTGGTGAAAACTGATGAATATCAAGTTTTGGAAACACGCACCAGCGAAAACTAATGATTATCAAGTTTTCGAAACACTCATCGGCGAAAATTGATCAATATCAAGTTTTCAAAACACTCATTGGCGAAAACTGATTAGCAAGAAAATCAAATTTCCGAAACACTCATCGGCGAAAACTGAAGAATATCAAATTTTCGAAACACTCATCAGTGAAAACTAATGAATATCTTATTTCCGAAACACTCACCGGCGAAAATTGATGAATATCAAGTTTTCGAAACACTCATCGGTGAAAACTGATTAACAAGAAAATCATATTTTCGAAACACTCATTGGTGAAAATTGATGAATATCAAGTTTTCGAAACACTCATCGGCGAAAACTGATGAATATCAAGTTCGAAACACTCATCGACGAAAATTGATTAACAAGAAAACCAAGTTTTGAAAACACTCACCGGCAAAAATTGACGAATATCAAATTTTCGAAACAATCATCGATGAAAACTGATTAATAAGAAAATCATGTTTTCGAAGCACTCATTGGCGAAAACTGATGAATATCAAGTTTCTTAAACACACACCGGCAAAAACTGATGAATATCAAGTTTTCGAAACATTCACTGGCGAAAACTGATTAACAAGAAAATCAAGTTTTCGAAACACTCATTGGCAAAAACCGATGAACATCAAGTTTTCGAAACACTCACCGGCGAAAACTGGTGAATATCAAGTTTTCGAAACACTCATCGGCGAAAACTGATTAACAAGAAAATCAAGTTTTCGAAACCTTCATTGGCGAAGACTGATGAATATCAAGTTTTCGAAACAATCTTCGGCGAAAGCTGAATAACAAGAAAATCATGTTTTCGAAACACTCATTGGCGAAAAGTGATGAATATCAAGTTTCCGAAACACTAATCGGCGAAAAATGATGAATATCAAGATTTCGAAACACTCATCTGTAACATCCCAAAATGGAAACTCATGTTTTACCGAATTTTTCTAGTGCCAAGATTTCTAAAAAATGCTTGCTGGAGTTCTGAACGAAATCTTGAAGGTTTACTCATGATGAGAACTAGAATTTTGGGGTGTGAGTGTACTGATTGTGACTATAAGTTTGTGCTTTCTATTAAATGCATGAAAAA
This sequence comes from Senna tora, assembly GCA_014851425.1. Classification (NCBI taxonomy): domain Eukaryota; kingdom Viridiplantae; phylum Streptophyta; class Magnoliopsida; order Fabales; family Fabaceae; genus Senna; species Senna tora. Next base: position 12,559 of record JAAIUW010000024.1, on the reverse strand, counting down.
GGGAGGTATTGGGGTCTTAATCACTTCAAAATCCTACTAAAGTCCTCTTTTTGAATCTGTCCAAGTAGCCATAGTGACGAAGACATAATTTTGATGTTTGGGGACCTTTCCTTTTGCTGTCAAACCTAATTTCTGAGGGCAAGGGAAGTTTAAAACAGTAAAAGAGGAGTGCTAAGAATGGAGGTAAAAGAAAAAGAGTTCACATACTCTTAGAGTGGTAATTTGGTGTAGGCAAGCAGGGAAAGAGGCCATTAGTTGGCCAAAACTTTGGGTACTCATGTTCAAAGAGGGTGAGCCTATCCTCCCACCCTCTATACCTCCCAAGTACCCTCACCAAACAGAAAATGAATCAAGTTATGGCCTAGAAAACAAAAAAGGGTCAAAAAGAGGAAAAAAAGAAAAAAATGGCAAAAGAGGGAAAGACTTGCAAAAATGGCAATTATGTACTAATGTGGCTACACCCACTTGCTGTGCAAACCACAAGTGAACTTAGCTTGCTTAGGAGATGCTAAATTGGGTTGGATAGAGGCCAAAACAGAAAGGAGTATGAAATAGGGACTAAAATGAACTGATTTTGCTGTTTTTGTCCTTTTTGAAGAATCTGTGTAAATTAAGAGATTTAGGGCTAAGTTTCTGTACTTTCCAGTCCTATGTGTTAGTATGATACTCTGTATGGGCAGGGAAGTGGTCAAAGTGGCCTCTAACCTCATTTTATAACTCAACTTGATTTTAGGGAATTTCATGTATTTTGCTTCAAAAGTAAGACTTCTGGGTATTAGTTTTTTGTCAAAACTGCATGAGCAAGTCACAAATAGCTTTTAGGTACTTGCTGCACTTTGGTTTTGGTTTGAAGCAACCCAGAACAGAATTTGAGTCTTAATAGGGACTAAATTGCAAGAAAAACTTGAGAAAAGCTGAAAAGTCCTATGTCTACTCAAATTCTGGTTCAATTCTATTGGGATTTTCTGGGTGCGTGTAGCAGGTCCTAATTGACCATTTTGGTGACTAAGTGATGTCTAAATACTTGAAATGTGCCTTGAATTTCTTTCTTTAAAGAATGGGACTACTTTAAAAAGATTTGTGAATTTAAAGGTCCAAATGCAATTGTCTTTACTGGAAAATTGACAAAGGTTGTTGAGTATGCATTAATGATGCTTGTGGTGAAATTTGATGACCTTTGGAAGCTTGAATCAATAATTATGCCTGTTACTTGATGTGTAAGTTATATTTGGCGTTGTGGTTGACTTCTGTTTGATTTTCTTGACTAGTGGCTGAATTTAATGATTTTATCAGGCTATTTAAGTGTGTGGCATCCAAATCATGAAAATGAACTTTTGCATGCATTTGTGAACTGAAAATGCCTTGGAGGGCAGACCTTTGAGCATGCATCTGTATTTTGATGTGCATATGCCCCTAGAGGGGTACAATGGTAAAATTGCCCTAGAGAGGCAATTACTGTGTTTGATGCACTGGAGAGGCAATATTAGTATGTTGATGCCCTAGAGAGGTAATTTATTTTGCAACTGAGTAAACATTACCTGTGAATAAAAATTATAATGTATAATTTGATCTGTATGAAAAGGGCACACTAGGCTGGCTTGGAATGCGTTTGGGACGTAGCTGCCTAGCAACTAGTGAGGAAATAATCCAGTCCGGGACTGGTGATCCTAAGGTTCTAACTTTGTTTGCACACCAGGGGATGCCCTGGGATGTTAGGTAATTACATGTTGGCCTTATTTGGGCAGGCTTTCCTTAGTGGTAAATGGTAAGTCGGTATTGTCCTGTTTAATAATATTGGTTTTGAATTGACGGTAACGGTTTAACCAGTTGTAACAGGTCCTGGAGAGACTTGATGGTTGCATGTAGAGGTAAACATGTACCTTTTTGAAAAAGAACTGGCATGACTAAAACCTGCATATAGTGGTAAATATGCATGTTTGAAAAAGAAAATGATTTTTCATCTGTTTACAGCTTTCAGCATGACCATTTGTGTGAATGGAAATACCTTGTGATTGATGTATTGATTCCTTTCTGAAAGTGGAAATATCTTGTAATCGATGTGTATTAAGTTTAAATTATCTGTTGATTGGGAAGGAAGTAATTTTCTGTATTCTTAGGAATGCAGCTGAACCACTAATTAGTCTTTTATAAAACTGGTAATCTATGTTACTGGGATTTTATATCTCACTACGTTAGTGTGTTCAGATGCCCAGGTACATACTGTTCCTGGAGATTGAGGTAGAGCTCTTGGAGGTACCCCTTCTGGGATACTTCCAAATCCTGAAGGCGGTTAACATCCTTTTCTTCTTCCATTCGGTTGATGCCCCAGGTACTTAAAAAGGGGTGAGATGGACAGGTAGCAGGAGCTGACTCACATTTTGGCAGTGACCTGATGTCACTCTAGTATAGGCTTTAGTACTGACTAATTTGGGGCTGCGAACCACTAACTTTGATACTGATGTCTGTATATATATGTATGTATGAATTATATGTTCTAGACTTAGGTTTCGAAACACTCACTGACTAAAACTGATGAATTTCGAGTTTTCGAAACACTCACCGACGAAAACTGATCAATATCATGTTTTCGAAATACTCATCGGTGAAAACTGATTGACATGAAAATCAAGTTTTCGAAACAACCATTGGCGGAAACTGATGAATATTAAGTTTTCGAAACACTCACCGGCGAAAACTGATGAATATCAAGTTTTCGAAACACTCATTGGCGAAAAATGATTAACAAGAAAATCAAGTTTTCGAAACACTCACTGGCAAAAACTAATGAATATCAAGTTTTCGAAACACTCACCGGCGAAAACTGATGAATATCAAGTTTCAGCATGACCATTTGTGTGAATGGAAATACCTTGTGAATGATGTATTGATTCCTTTCTGAAAGTGAACATATCTTGTAATCGATGTGTATTAAGTTTAAATTATCTGTTGATTGGGAAGGAAGTATTTTTTTGTATTGTTAGGAATGCAGCTGAACCACTAATTAGTCTTTTATAAAACTGGCAATCTATGTTATTGGGATTTTATATCTCACTACGTTAGTATGTTCAGATGCCCAGGTACATACTGTTACTAGAGATTGAGGTAGAGCTCCTGGAGGTACCCCTTCTGGGATACTTCCAAATCCTGAAGGCGGTTAACATCCTTTTCTTCTTCCATTCGGTTGATGCCCTAGGGACTTAAAAAGGGGTGAGATGGACAGGTAGCAGGAGCTGACTCACATTTTGGCAGAGACCTGATGTCACTCTAGGATAGGCTTTAGTACTGACTATTTTGGGGCTGCGAGCTACTAACTTTGATACTGATGTCTGTATATATATGTATGTATGAATTATATGTTGTAGACTTAGTTTTCGAAACACTCACCGGCGAAAACAGATGAATATCAAGTTTTTGAAACACTCACTGACGAAAACTGATTAACAAGAAAATCATGATTTCGAAACACTCATTGGCGAAAACAGATGAATATCAAGTTTTCGAAACACTCATCAGTGAAAACTGATTAACAAGAAAATCAAGTTTTCGAAACACTAATCGGCATAAACTGAAGAATATCAAGTTTTTGAAACACTCATCGGCGAAAACTGATGAATATCTAGTTTTCAAAACACTAATCGGCGAAAACTGATCAATAAGAAAATCAAGTTTTCGAAACACTCATTGGCGAAAACTGATGAATATCAAAATTTTGAAACAATAATCGGTGAAATCTAATGAATAACTACTTTTCGAAACACTCAATGGCAAAAATTGATTAAGAAGAAAATCAAGTTTTCGAAACACTCATTGGCGAAAACTGATGAAAATCAAGTTTTCGAAACACTCACCGGTGAAAACTGATTAACAAGAAAATCAAGTTTTCGGAACACTCATTGGCGAAAACAAATGAATATCAAGTTTTTAAAACACTAACCGGCAAAAATTGATGAATATCAAATTTTCGAAACAATCATCGGCAAAAACTGATTACAAGAAAATCATGTTTTCGAAACACTCATTGGCGAAAACTGATGAATATCATGTTTTCGAAACACTCGCCGGCGAAAACTAATAATTATCAAGTTTTCCAAACACTCATCGGCTAAAATTGATCAATATCATGCTTACAAACAGTCATTGGCGAAAACTAATTAGTAAGAAAATGAAGTTTTCGAAGCACTCAATGGCGAAAACAGAGGAATATCAAGTTTTCAAAACACTCAATGGCGAAAACTGATGAATATCAAGTTTTCGAAACACTCACCGGCGAAAACTGATGAATATTAAGTTTACAAAATAATCATTGGCAAAAACTAATGAATATCAAGTCTCCGAAACACCAATCGGCGAAAAATGATGAATATCAAGTTTTCGAAACACTCATCGGCGAAAACTTATTAACAAGAAAATCGAATTTTCGTAACACTCATTGGCAAAAACTGATGCATATCAAGTTTTCGAAACACTCTTCAGCGAAAACTGATTAAGAAAAAAATCAGGTTTTTGGAACACTTACTGGCGAAAACTGATGAATATCAAGTTTTTGAAACACTCATCGGCGAAAACTGATTACAAAGAAAATGAAGTTTTCAAAACACTAATCGGTGGAAACTGATGAATATCAAGTTTTCAAAACACTCACTGACTAAAACTGATTAACAAGAAAATCATGTTTTTGAAACACTCATCGGCGAAAACTGATGAATATCAAGTTTCCGAAACACTCACTGGCAAAAACTAATGAATATTGAGTTTACAAAATAGTCATTGGCGAAAATTGATGAATATCAAGTTTCCGAAACACAAATCGGCGAAAAATGAGGAATATCAAGTTTTCGAAACAATCATCGGCGAAAATTGAATAACAAGAAAATCAAGTTTTCGATATACTCAGTGACAAAAACTGATGAATATGAATTTTCCGAAACCCTAATCGGCGAAAAATGATGAATATTAAGTTTTTGAAACACTCGTCGGCGAAAACTGATTAACAAGGAAATCAAGTTTTCGATACACTCATTGGCGAAAACTGATGAATATCAAGTTTTCGAAACACTCACCGGTGAAAACTGATGAATATTAAGTTTACAAAATAATCATTGGCGAAAACTGATGAATATCAAGTTTCCGAAACACCAATCGGCGAAAAATTATGAATATCAAGTTTTCGAAAAACTCATCGGCGAAAACTTATTAACAAGAAAATCAAATTTTCGTAACACTCATTGGCAAAAATTGATGAATATCAAGTTTTTGAAACAGTCATCGGCGAAAACAGATTAACAAGAAAATTAAGTTTTCAAAACACTCATTGTCGAAAACTAATGAATATCAAGGTTTCGAAACACTCATCGGCAAAAACTGATTAACAAGTAAATCAAGTTTTCAAAACACTGATCGGAGAAAACTGATGAATATCAAATTTTCGAAACACTCATCGACGAAAACTGATTAATAACAAAATCAAGTTTTCAAAACACTCATTGGCAAAAACTGAGGAATATCAAGTTTTCGAAACACACACCGGCGAAAACTAATGATTATCAACTTTTCGAAACACTCATCGGCGAAAATTGATCAATATCAAGTTTACAAAACAGTCATTGGCGAAAAATGATTAACAAGAAAATCAAGTTTTCAAAACACTCACCGGCGAAAACTAATGAATATCAAGTTTTCAAGACACTCATCGCGAAGACTGATGAATATCAAGTTTTCAAGACAATCATCGGCGAAAATTGATTAACAAGAAAATAAAGTTTTCGAAACACTCATTAGCGAAAACAGATGAATATCAAGTTTCCGAAACACTAACCAGTGAAAACTGATGAATATCAAGTTTGAAACACTCATCGGCGAAAACAGATTCACAAGAAAATCAAGTTTTCAAAACACTCACCGGCAAAAATTGATGAATATAAAGTTTTCGAAATCCACATCGCCGAAAATTGATGAACATCAAGTTTTCGAAACACTCACTGGCGAAAACTAATTAAGAAAAAAATCAAGTTTTCGAAACACTCATCGGCGAAAACTGATTAACAAGAAAATCAAGTTTTCGAAACACTGATTGGCGAAAACTGAAGAATATCAAGTTTCCGAAACGCTCACAAGCGAAAACTGTTGAATATCAAGTTTTCGAAACACTCATTGGCAAAAATTGATTAACAACAAAATCAAGTTTTCGAAACACTCATTAGCGAAAACTGATGAATATCAAGATTTTAAAACACTCACCGGCGAAAACTGATGAATATCAAGTTTCCAAAACACTCACCGACGAAAATTGATGAATATCATGTTTTCGAAACAGTCATCCACAAAAACTGATTAACAAGAAAATCAGGTTTTCGAAACACTCATTGGCGAAAACTAATGAATATCATGTTTTCGAAACACTCACCGGCAAAAGCTAATGAATATCAAGTTTTTAAAACACTCATTGGCAAAAACTTATTAACAAGAAAATTAGGCTTTTGAAACACTCATTTCTGAAAATTGATTAATATCAAGTTTCTAAAACACTCACCAGCGCAAACTGATGAATATCAAGTTTTCAAAACAGTCATTGGCGAAAATTGATGAATATCAAGTTTTCGAAACACAAATCAGCGAAAACTGATGAATATCAAGTTTTCGAAACACTCATCGGCGAAAATAGATTAACAAGAAAATCAAGTTTTCAATACACTCATCGGCGAAAACTTATTAATATCAAGTTTTCCAAACACTCATCGGCAAAAACTGATTAACAAGAAAATCTAGTCTTTGAAATACTCATTGGCGAAAACTGATGAATATCAAGCTTTCGAAACAGTCACTGGCGAAAACTTGTGAGTATCAAGTTTTCGAAACACTCATCGGCGAAACCTGATTAACAAGAAAATCATGTTTTTGAAACACTCATTGGTGAAAACTGAAGAATATCAAGTTTCCGAAACACTCACTGGCGAAAACTGATGAATATCAAGGTTTCGAAACACTCATCGGCGAAAACTGATTGACAAGAAAATCAAGTTTTGGAAACACTCATTGGCGAAAATGATGAATATCAAGGTTTCGAAACACTCAACGACGACAACTGATGAATGTGATGTTTTCGAAACACACAACGGTAAAAACTAAATAACAAGAAATTTAGGTTTTCGAATCACTCATTGGCGAAAATTGATGAATATCAAGATTTCGAAATACTCATTGGTGAAAACTGATGAATATCAAGTTTCCGAAACACTCATTGACGAAAACTAATGAATATCAAGTTTTCAAATCACTCATCGGTGAAAACTGATAAACAAGAAAATGAAGTTTTTGAAACACTCATTGGTGAAAACTGATGAATATCAAGTTTTCGAAACACTGTCTGGCGAAAGCTGTTGAATATCAAGTTTCCAAAACACTCACCGACGAAAACTGATTAACAAGAAAATCAAGTTTTCGAAACACTCAATGGCGAAAACTGATGAATATAATGTTTTCGAAATACTCATCGGCAAAAACTGATTAACAGGAAAATCAAGTTTTCGAAACTCTCATTGGTGAACACTGATGAATATCAAGTATTCGAAACACTAACCGGCAAAAACTGATGAATATCATGTTTCTGAAACAATCACCGGCGAAAACTGATGAATATCAAGTTTTCAAAACACTCATCGGCGAAAACTGATTAACAAGAAAATCAAGTTTTCGAAACACTCATTGGCGAAAACTGATGAATATCAAGTTTTCGAAACACTCATCGGCGAAAACTGATTAACAAGAAAATCAAGTTTTCGAAACACTCATTGGCGAAAACTGATGAATATCATGTTTTCGAAACACTCACCGGCGAAAACTGATGAATTTCAAGTTTTTGAATCATTCGCCGGCATAAACTGATTAACAAGAAAATTAAGTTTTCGAAACACTCATTGACGAAAACTGATGATGCAAAAACCCGGAAAATTTCAAGGATTAAAGAATGATTTATTTAAAATTTCGAGGATTTAAGAATGATTTATTCTGGGGTTAGGAATTAAAACCTAAAAAAAAGAATATAGGAAAAGTATGAAAGTTAAGGGAAACCGGAAAAAAGGGGAAAGAAAAGAACTAGAAAATAATTTTTAGGATTTAATTCTGGACCTAAGGAACTGGAAACCTGAATTAAATAGGGAAAGGGATTAAATTAAAAACACATATTAGTTATTATTTATTTAATTATTAATTAATTTATTTTTAATTATATTAACAAGAAAATCAAGTTTTCGAAACACTCACGGACGAAAACTGATGACTACCAAGTTTTCGAAACACTCATCAGTGAAAACTGATTAACAAGAAAATCAAGTTTTCGAAACACTCATTGGCGAAAACTGATGAATACCAAGTATCCGAAACACTAATCGGTGAAAACTGATGAATATCAAGTTTTCGAAACAATCATTGGTAAAACTGATTAACAAAAAAAATCAAGTTTTCGAAACACTTATTCGCGGAAACAGATGAATATCACGTTTTCGAAACACTAATCGGGGAAAACTAATGAATATCAAGTTTTTGAAACACTCTTCGGCGAAAACTGATTAACAAGAAAATCAGGTTTTCGAAACACTCATTGGCGAAAACTGTTGAATTTCGAGTTTCCGAAACACTCACAGGCGAAAACTGATTAACATGAAAGTCAAGTTTTCGAAACATTCGTTGGCGAAAACTGATGAATATCAAGTTTTCGGAACTCTCGTTGGCGAAAACTAATGATTATCAAGTTTTCGAAACACTCATCGTCGAAAACTTATCAATATCATGTTTTTGAAATAGTCATTGGCGAAAACTGATTAACAAGAAAATCAAGTTTTCGAAACACTCATTGGCGAAAACTGATGAATATCTAGTTTCCGAAACATTCACCGGTCAGAACTGATGAATATCAGGTATTCGAAACACTCATCGGCAAAAATTGATTAACCAGAAAATGAAGTTATCGAAACACTCAATAGTAAAAACTGATGAATATCAAGTCTTCGAAATAGTCACCGGCAAAAACTGATTAACAAGAAAATCAAGTTTTCGAAACACTCATTGGCGACAACTGATGAATATCAAGTTTTCGAAACAGTCACAGGCGAAAATTGATTAACAAGAAAATCAAGTTTTCAAAACCCTCGTTGGCGAAAACTGATGAATATCAAGTTTCCAAAACACTCGTTGGCGAAAACTGATGAAGATCAAGTTTTTGAAACACTCATCGGAGAAAACTGATGAGTATCATGTTTTCGAAATACTCATCGGTGAAAACTGATTAAAAAGAAAATCAAGTTTTCAAAACACTCATTTGCGAACACTGATTAATATCAAGTTTTCGAAACACTCACCGGTGAAAACTGATTAACAAGAAAATTAAGTTTTCGAAACACTCGTTGGCGAAAACTGATGAATATCAAGTTTCCAAAACAATCACAGGCGAAAACTAATGAATATCAAGTTTTCGAAACACTCATCGGCGAAAAATGATTAACAAGAAAATCAAGTTTTTGAAACACTCATTGGCGAAAACTGATGAATATGAAGTTTTCGAAACACTCAATGGCGAAAATTGATTAACTAGAAAATCATGTTTTCGAAAAACTCATTGGTAAAAACTGATGAATATCAAATTTTCGAAACACTCACCGGTGCAAACTGATTAACAAGAAAATCAAGTTTTCGAAACACTCATTGGCGAAAATTGATGAATATCAAGTTTTCGAAACAGTCACAGGCGACAACTGATGAAAATTAAGTTTTCGAAACACTCATCGACGAAAACTGAATAACAAGAAAATCAAGTTTTCGAAACACTAATTGCCGGGAACCGATCAATATCAAGTTCTGGAAACACTCATCTGCAAAAACTGATGTGTATCGAGTTTTCGAAACACTCATGGACGAAAATTGATTAAGAAGAAAATCATGTTTTCGAAACAGTCATTGGTGACTACTTATGAATATCAAGTTTTGGAAACACTCACCGGCGAAAACTGTTTAACAAGAAAATCAAGTTTTCGAAACCTTTGTTGGCGAAAACTGATGAATATCAAGTTTTCGAAACACTCATTGGTGAAAACTGACGAATATCAAGTTCTCGAAACACTTACTGGAGCAAACTGATGAATATCGAGTTCTCGAAACACTCAGTCGCGAAAACTGATTAAGAAGAAAATCAAGTTTTCGAAAAACTCATGGGCGAAAACTGATCAATATCAAGTTTTCGAAACACTCAGCGGCGAAAACTGATTAACAAGAAAATCAAATTGTCGAAACACTCTTTGGCGAAAACTAATGAATATCAAGTTTCCGAAACACTCACCGGCGAAAACGGATGAATATCAAGTTTTCGAAAAACTCATCGGCGATAACTGATTAACAAGAAAATCAAGGTTTTGAAACAGTCATTGGCGAAAACTGAAGAATATCAAGTATCCGATACACTAATCCGCGAAAACTGATGAATATCAAGTTTTCGAAACACTCATTGGTGAAAACTGATTAACAAGAAAATCATTTTTTCGAAACACTCATTGGCTAAAACTAATGAATAGCAAGTTTCCGAAACATTAATCGGGGAAAACAAATGAATATCAAGTTTTCAAAACACTCATCGACGAAAACTGATTAACAAAAAACTAAGGTTTTCTAAACACTCATTGGCGAAAACTGATGAATATCAAGTTTTCGAAACCTTCAACGACAAAAACTGATTAACTAGAAAATCAAGTTTTAGAAATAGTCGTTGGCGAAAACTGATGAATATCAAGTTTTCGAAACACTAATCGGCGAAAACTGATGAATATCAAGTTTTCGAAACACTCATTGGCGAAAACTGATTAACAAGAAAATCAAGTTTTCAAAACACACATTGGCGAAAACTAATGAATATCAAGTTTTCGAAACACTCACTGGCGAAAACTGATGAATATCAAGTTTTCGAAACACTCACCGGCGAAAACTAATGATTATCAGGTTTTCGATGTAACATCCGCTCTTTTCTAAGTGATATAACGATTGTTTGATAGAAGAATTAAATGTTTGTAATTGTGTGACATTGCTTGTTGTCTTTAGAAAGCATATAGAAATGCATTATTCTAAGAAAATAGAATGGGAAGGACCTAAAAGATAGAGACTAAAGTGAAAGGAAAAAGTAGTGTGTGAGGGTGAGAAGTGGAGTTTCTCCCTAAGAGGTTGGTGACACCTCTTGTAAGCTTAGGAGCCATCACACACACACACTCACCATTTTTCCACCAACCTAGAGAGAGTTAGAGAGAAGGGAGAGCACTCAAGAGGAGGATTCAAGCTTGGAATCCCATTCGGGTAAAATCAAACCGTAGAATCGAAGCTGAACACCAACTAAAGAAGAATCTAGCTTCAAATTAAGGTAATCAAACTACCAACCTTTCACTTTTCCAGATTAAAGTTTTGAAGAAATGGCCAAAACCTAGCTTTTGAAATTTTGGGCCATTTGAGAGGAAAAACCCGCTTCCTTATGTTTTATGAAATTAGCTGGATGTTAGATGTTGATTGGCATGTTTGGATTTAGCTGGAAATTAGATAATCTAGAAGGGTTTTGGAAATGGGTATGGGTTTGAGAGAAAACCATGATTTGAGCTAGTTTAATCTTGTTTTTGAACAAGTTTTTCATGGGTTTTGATGCATAAATAATAGGGATTAAGTTCCACTTTTGTTTTTCAAGTTTTGGGGCTTTAATTTGGACAAAATGATGCTTTTAAAAAAATTTCCGCCCCGTATCAGCCGGCTGATAGCTAGAACAGCTGGCTGATGCGTTCATAAATTTCCAAAAAATTTTCCAGATGTAGAACAGCCGGCTGATAGCCAAGAACAGCTGGCTGATAGGTGCAATTTTTCCAGAAAATGTTCATATTTTGCCCAGATATGTTCATAATTTACCCAGAAATTTCCAGAATTGGAACAGCCGGTTGATGGCTTAGGAACATCCGGTTGTTGTGTTTTTAAAGCGACTAAAAAAGATCAATAGAGAGCTATCAACTGGCTGATAGGTCCTAATAGTCGGCTGATAGGTATCCGGAGAATTTTGTTTTTCAAATTTAAGGGCCAATCAGCTGCTGATAGACCCCTGTTTTGCATAGTGATTTTTAAACACTTTTAATGATGTTTTAAACACTAATTTCATTCTCAAACATGATGATCTAAGTTTATAAAGTAATATGAGCTACGAGTAGAGAGAAATAACATAGAAAAGAGAAGAGCAAGTATCTTACATATATGTTTTGCAAATAGATAGGTCCATAATCGATTGACCAATTGTCGGTATGGGACGACCGTTGGGATTTCCACGGTTGAGCCATAATTTGGGACGGTAAAACATTCAATCGATTCATGAAGAAAGTTTATGAAAACACCGTGTTGGTTGTTTAATTTTAAGCTAGTAGGCTCTGTATGGCCAAATCAAGAGTGACATGCTTAAATTTAGATCAAGCATGATTGGGACCTAGATATTTCATCTCATATTTGTATAGATAGCATACAGAAAGGGAAGATCTACATAAACAAATATGGAAGAACC